>OX637534.1:65781033-66071033 GCA_951800035.1 Linnaemya tessellans | reverse complement strand
TCCTGTATTCGATGGAATATTTTTATCAAGGTTATTAAGTGATAATAGTTCCATAATAGATTATGAGAATAAATTTATAATAATAAATAAACAGAAATTTCATTTGTATTTTGAAGGAGAAAGTGAAGAAAATTATAATGAAAGAATTGATTTTGATTTGAGGGTTATAAAAAATTTGCCCGAATTACATCATCTTGATGAATTGGGTGTAGAAGAACAATTGAGACTGGAACATTTGAATGGGGAGGAAGCAATGACGGTCAAGAAATTAGTAAGTGAGTTTTCAGATATATTTTATAGAAAAGGTGACGACCTGACTTTCACAAATGAAGTGAAACACAGGATCCCTACTAATAATGATAGACCGGTTTACACAAAATCGTACCGGTATCCAGAGGTTCATAGAGAGGAAGTTAAGAGACAGATAAATGAAATGTTGGAGCAGGGTATAATAACTCCAAGTGATTCACTCTATAATTCCCTAATTTGGGTGGTACCAAAGAAAGAGGACAACAAGATTGGAGGATAGTAATAGATTATAGAAAACAGAATCTTATGACAAGAGAGGATAAATACCCCATACCTATTATTGACGATATGTTGGATAGGTTGAGGCGAGCAAATTACTTTACTACTTTGGACTTAACCAAAGGATTCTACCAGATAGAGGTGGATGAAAGTGATCAAGAGCAAACGGCATTTTCTACTAACGATGGCCACTATGAATTTAGGCGTATGCCATTTGGGCTAAAAAATGCACCAGCATCATTCCAAAGAATGATGAATAATGTGCTTAGAAAATATATAAACAAAACATGTGTCATCTATATGGATGATATATTGATACTCGGTACTTCTCTTCAGGAACATATAGATAATTTAACTAAGGTGTTCCAAACATTGAGAGAATCTAATTTAAAAGTATCGCTAAATATCGGAAACAAAATTCACGGGTCACATTGTGACATCAGATGGAATAAAGGCAGACCGTAGAAAAATAGATTGCATAAAAAATTTTCCTATTCCGAGGACATTGAAACAACTCCAAGCATTTTTGGGATTGAGAGGATATTACAGAAAGTTTATCCCAGGCTATGCCAAAATAGCAAAATCTTGTACTGTGAGACTGAAAAAACACGGTCAGATCAACGAAAATGACACCGATTATAGAAAATCTTTTGAGAAATTGCGAAATATATTGACTTCAGATATGGTATTGCGGTATCCTGATTTTCAAGAGGATTTTACGCTTACAACAGACGCCAGCAACTTTGCATTGGGTGCTGTGTTGTCTCAGAAAAATGGTCCTATAGCCTTTGCTTCAAGAACTCTTAATAAGCACGAAATCAATTACAGTGTAATAGAGAAAGAACTGCTGGCTATTGTTTGGGCTTGCGGTCAATACAGACATTATTTGTATGGGAGAAAATTTAAATTGCATACAGATCATAAACCACTAATTTGGTTGTCTAGTTTAAAAGAACCAAATTCAAAAATGATTCGGTGGAAAATCAAGCTCAACGAATATGAGTTTGATATAGATCACGTACAGGGAAAAGAAAATAAAGTTGCTGATGCGTTATCAAGGGTAGAGAAATGTGCAGAATTGAATTTATTTCAATGTGATACATGCAAAAAAACGTATAAAAGGAAATAAGTTTTGAATCAGCACGTAAAGCACAAACATAGTACACACATTTTTCAGTGCGAACTTTGCAATGATAATTTTGAGAGCAAGGTAGGTTTAAAGAAACATTTCCAAAGAATACACAAAAAAGAAAAACTTGATTTTAAAATTGTGGATAGAAATACTGTTCAACTTAGAACCGCAAAGACGAAAAGAGGAAAAGACAAAATTCTCCGGTACCAACAGCACACAGCGCTCAAAATGATGGATTAGATCATATTGAGGTAACAGAAAGTCCTTTGCAGTTTGCATATAAACAAATCTTAGTTCAAGGGAAGGAAAAGGATTCGTTTGAAGAAAAGCTTCAATTCGGTAAAAAATTATATAAATTCGGTGTCGATTCAAAAGACTACAGAATAATTTTGAAAGAAATAATTAGAATAATTGAAAAGGTGATATATTGGGATGTTGAAGAATTATACGATATGATTTAGAATCGGGTTATTGGATTAAGGAATATAAAAAAGTTGAGGATATATAGAACTTATACACTGCTACAGAATGTAGAAAAAGAGAAATTGTTAGAAATTATTATGAGACATCATAAGTATGAGAATATCACCCTGGAATTGACAAAACATATTACGAATTGAAAAGAAAATATTATTACCCAAACATGAGAAAAGAAATAACTAGAGTTATAAATAATTGTGAAATTTGCAATTATAAAATAGAGAGAAATCCTGTTAAACTTCCTTTTAAGAACACAGAAACCCCTAGTGCACCTTACAAAATATACCATGCCGATATATGTACGAGTATGGTTTTTAGACGCAAAAGACCCATACATAACGATGATAGATAAATTCTCGAAATATGCCCTTATACAAAAGATTGAAGAGAGAACTCCACTTAATTTCATTAAACACTTTACTATGCTTTTTAATTTGATGAAAACTCCAAAAAAATTGATTATGGACAATGAACTAGGCTTTAATTCGGCACTGTTTTCTAGAGAAAAATGATGTGGAATACCATTTTACTACTCCTTACCGTCACACAGGCAATTCGTATATTGAGCGATTTCATAGTAGCCTGAATGAGAATATCAGGATCTTATAAAAAAGAGAAGAAACATCTGACATGGTTTATAATATAGATTTGCAGTGCAAGCAAATTTCATTTACAACAACACCTTTCATTTGACAACTCGTAAGACACCAATAGAAATCCATTTTCAGGGTAATGCCATGGAAAATGAAAAAACTAATGATGCAATTGAGTCAAGTAAGAACTTAACATACCTTAATAGAAATAGAAAAGATCAGAAGGTAAATGAGAATTTTAAAAGGGATTTTAGGGCATATAAGACAGAAGCTAGAAACGAAAGGGTTGTTTTGAAGAAGATTACTGACAAAAGATATAGAAATAAAAATCAGAATGTTTACAGGCATCAGTTAATTCGAGCTAAGGATACTTTAAGCTCTTTGGATGTTCTGGTTAACCGTGCTGAGGACAATGTTGCTGACACACTTGTGGAGGATGATCTGGTTAACTTTGTTAATTGCGGTATTGACGCATGCGACACACGTTCAGAAGATTGAGTTTACGGACCTCAGCGTAGGAAACGGATTTACTGTGGTGATTTTGGGAAAAAACACCTTATTAGAGAATATCACAGCATTGTGCATATATTTAATGTTACAAGGTATGAAAACTACATAGAAAACTTAGAAAATAATACAATTGATGACGACTATATAAACCAAGAATTGCAACATTTGAAGACATCACTGAAAACACTTATTCCACACAGACAGAGACGAGGACTTTTTAACATTTTGGGAACGGGACTGAAATATTTGTCTGGAACAATGGACGATGAAGACATGCAAGAAATAGAAAAAAAGATTAGAAATTGTGGAAGGTAATGCACATAGTGTGATTTAACAATCCAGTGGTCAGGTTTAAATAAATGAACGTTTTGATGAACAATTGACTACATTGTTGTGGGTTCGTGGGGTACTTTGGGTTTGAATTGAGAGCGTCCTTTCTTATTATTTTTTATTAACCTGGAGGGTCCCTTAGGAATCGCAGGTGTTGTTTATTTTCTTCTTTATTTTCTTGTTTGCTATCAGCTTACAAAAATCACTCTGCCTGGATTTGTCTTACAACTAGCTATTTATACTAAATAATTATAACTTACATATTATATTATTGCTACCTAGACAGTTTTCCTTTATAACGAATTTACATATTGATATTATTATTATTAATGCTATCTAGACTAATATTTTAGTTGTCTTGCCCAATTGCAACATCAGCATTGCACAATTTATTAAGAATGTAACATTAGTCAAGTTAATGAATTGACTAATGCTACGTTAGCAAATTAGTGCAATGTGTAGGTAGGAGGGTTGTTCACTTTGATTCACAACATCCCTCCACCCTTTGGCGAGAGAAAACATATAGCTATAGATGTTTTCTCCATAGGTGGAAAATAGAAGCAATTGGGCAAAAGTGGCTTAAACAATTAAGATCTTAACTAAATGTATATTTTAATATAGCGACTCTCGACATCAACGGAAACAGAATGCGCAGTATATTGGTCTTATCTGGCCTACCAGTCAGAATGGCGTAAATTTGTTTACATATCTCCTGTCTTGGTTTTTGTGTATCCTGAATCATTTGGGAGCTTGCTTCTTATTTAGGGACGACTTTGCCTGTGTCCAGTTTCACATGTAGCAAGAGCACCGTGGTATCATAACATCTTGAGATAAATGTAGGTTGAATTGTTTGCTTTTAATTCTACGTATTTGTATCCGTCTAAGTTTCTGAACTCAATATCAATGAAACTGTTAACTTCGCGCTGCAGTCCATAATGAAACTGCTCATCATTTCATATGGTGTAGTTACGGATTCTCTTTTACTCTCTTCTCATTGTCTTCGGGTTGTTAGTTGCCTGCACTTACAGCAATGAATTAGCTTCCATACCCTTTTAGGATTCGGTTCCAAGAACTATCTCCATTAGTATGTTGAATAAGTATGCTTAACCACTGATGTAGGCGTGCTCGGCAAGTATGAATGACATCCACGGAACCATCATCTACCTCCTTAATGTCTATGGGTAGACGACGTTCCATCTTCTGTAGTAGATTGCATATAGTTGTTAATCCTACAAGATGTCTTGTTGTAATTGGGACTTGACTTCCCGAAGTAATCTGATCGTGCAGATTACTGGGAGTTCTGGTTTGGTGATCAATAATTCAAGTAGTTCTGGTCCAATATCTGTCATCAATGGGTGGTATGTCCGTTATAGAGGAGTATTTCTTTGTGATGTCTTAGTTCCTGCTCTTGCTGATGTGTGCTGTAGGCTAGTTTCTGTTTGCAACCTGGTATAGTATATTTAACTACCCCGCAATGTTTGGCTGCTTCCAAATGATTGATGAGTTTAGAGTTGTCGCTTCAGCTATTCCTAAATTGTTGACGGCTTGAAACTCTGTATGCGCCTTGATGTGAAAGTTAGCTGATGTTGTGGTGGTTGTTGCTGTTGCCATCTGCATTTCCGTCATTCTTCTTGTTGATTGTCAATAAGCCGCGGTTGCGTTTAACTTATTCTAACTGTAGTTTTAGTGTTCTATTTTTTTATAATCTGCTTTTAAATTTTATTTTATAAGCGAGTTACCCTTAGGAAGAATAATCTTTGATTGCTAGGCTGTGTTTGAGCACTTGGTAGTCTGTGCCATTTTGCACACCTTCAAGATTCTACCATTAAATATGAACTAATTATACTGTAATTGCTGGATAACTGATACTACAGAGGTACTCAAACACACCTCAACATACTACAGGTATTATACATATCTCTATTACTATTTTTTTTTATTTATTTTTATCATTAATCTAATACTTTGTCTTGTTTTATTTTATCTTTAATATAATATAATCTAGGGACTCAATTTTAATTTAAATCAATTTTAATTTAAACTATTATCATAAACATTGTACATAATTAATTACGTAGTATGGGTGAATAAACTCAAAAATATTTTTTTTCTTTTTTTTTTAATTTTACTGACCTAGAAATGCTTTGATAGGATCACATTACTTACAAATATTATTGTTTAAAATTTGCTAATTGTTCTTTACTCAGCGTTTTTTTTTCTCTTTCTTTTTTTTTAGCGTTCATTGCAGCAACATTTGTTTATAGAATAATGTGGAACATTATTTTGCAACTACAGCGAATCAATGCCCCACATTTAAAGCAAAAAAAAAAAAAAAACAGAAAAATAGAAAATACCAAACGCTGAGTTACAGGTTATTGGTCTCTTTTAAATGCTTCAGTTTATTGCCTTTTGTTATTTTTGTTTAGTTTATTATTAATATTATTATTATTCCCCTTTTTTTTATTACTATTGTTTTTTTTTTATTATAAAATCCTTATGCTACTTTTTCCAGATTTCCCCACTATGAGCCTATAGGTGATTTGACCCATCTCCATGTCCTTTTTCATCCACTTCCCCCTTTTCCAATTTGCCTTCATTTTTTTCAATATTTCTGTGGCCCTACTAATTCCACTCTCTGTTGGGCTCTGGTTGTTGTTTCTTTTTGACCATCGCTCTAAAATCTTTCCTAAATGAGCACGTGTGATCTGACATTTGGAAATAGATATTTCCTCTGGTGGCAATTGAATCATTAGCCCTTGGTTGAATCTTTTTAGGCAGTAGTCTGCATGTCTGATCGTGTAGACCCCACAATCTATTGTGTTATTTTGTTGGGGACAGTTTGTATAAATCAAAGACATTGGCCCCAGTGGTGCCCCTATTAGGCGGTACATGTTTGTTATATAAAAAGCTGGGAGTTCTAAATTGTGTGGTCGTAGGGAGTCAAAGATAATAATTTTTTTATTGGATATTGCTGCCAGTGTCCAATGGTTTGACTCCATTATTGGCATCAGAACGAGGGCCTTACTTGGAAGGTCTATTTTTCTTATTGCTCTCTGAATTCTGCCTAAGTTTTGGGCGTTTTCGGGGTCAAGATTCCACTGCTTGAGAGCTAAATAAAATTGGGCATTGAATACGTGCACCTGTCCTGTTGGGTCTGTGATAGACTCGTGTCAAGCACCCATTTCAGGAAAATGTCAATGTGTTGGTCGCTGAACCAGTTGTTGTTCCTGACTTCGTTATAATCCGCGTGGGTCAGTTCTATTTCTCTGTTTCTGAACTTATACTTGCAAAATATGTTGGTCTGAAGTGCCATCTTCTTGTTTCTGCCTCCTTCTTCCTTCTTCCTTCAGTATTTTTGTTTACTGCAACCAAACTTCCTCCCGGGATTACTTCCGCCACAAGGTATTATTATTTCCACCACTTATGACATATACTTCGATTCAAAAGGTGTACCAGAATGTGGATGCTTAAGACCTTTAGATAATCTTTGTATTGGCTGTGGTTTCTTTAATTTTTATTTGTAGCTTCTGTGTTCCACTTTTGGAAATTTAATGTTGCTTGTTAACAAAAATTAGTGCTTTACCGGCTGCGCCAATTGTTGTGGGTTCGTGGGGTACTTTGGGTTTGAATTGAGAGCGTCCTTTCTTATTATTTTTTATTAACCTGGAGGGTCCCTTAGGAACCGCAGGTGTTGTTTATTTTCTTCTTTATTTTCTTGTTTGCTATCAGCTTACAAAAATCACTCTGCCTGGTTTTGTCTTACAACTAGCTATTTATACTAAATAATTATAACTTACATATTATATTATTGCTACCTAGACAGTTTTCCTTTATAACGAATTTACATATTGATATTATTATTATTAATGCTATCTAGACTAATATTTTAGTTGTCTTGCCCAATTGCAACATCAGCATTGCACAATTTATTAAGAATGTAACATTAGTCAAGTTAATGAACTGACTAATGCTACGTTAGCAAATTAGTGCAATGTGTAGGTAGGAGGGTTGTTCACTTTGATTCACAACAAGATATTCGATATGGTAAACAAAAATGTTTATCTCGAATATGTGCCAATTAATAATCAAACCAAACGGGATGAATTGGAAATTCAAAGGACGGCAATTTCGTTTCAGATAGAAAAACTAGAAAGAATAATTGACAAGGTTGAGAGAATACTTTTGACATCAAGCTTGGGGCTCCTGAGCCAGAATTTTTTGACAGATGAAGAAATAAAAGAACACGACATAGCTTTTGAAAAATTACAAAATGACTGTAGCGACAAGTAAAAGAAATATCCTTCTTATAATCCAAATTCCTCAATTAACTCCTGAATTTTATGAAACCTTCTTTGTCCAACCAATCCCAAATAACAATAATCTAGAGTTAAGCGAAGAAATACAAACGTATATCACAAAAGATAACGTTGTATACTATGAAATTGATTATAAGAAAATTTTAACAATGATAAAAAATAACTGTATTGAAAATGTATTGAATTATAACAAGTAAAAGTGCTATATTCGGCTGTGCCGAATCTTAAATACCCTTCACAGATGTAATTCTTCTTTCTTTCTTTCTTGCCAAAACAGAAAGTAAGTTTAATTAAAAAATCAAAATGATGTTATCGGTTACTTTTATATTTAAGAAAATGTTTAAATTTTTCGGCTAGGAAGCTAAATGTTTGGCTTTTCTTATATCTAATACCTATGAACGTCTTTCAAAAAAATTATATATATTTAATTTACATTATGTATGACAATTAACAATTTATTTAATTTACAAACAAAACAAAAAATCCGTTTCATGTACCCCAAAAAGTTCTAATTGTCCAACCGTAGAATCGTCTTTTAGATTTTGTTGGTTTTTAATACCAGTTTACTTCTTTCTGATATATAAAGTAATTCATCATATAAATCAAAAATATCTAATAAAATGGCTGCTTTTATGAATCAGAAAATGTCGATTTTCCAACCCTGGAACCGAATTTTTAATTTTTTAATACTAATTTAATATTTTCTGATATATAAAATAGGTTTAATTCACTAAAAACATAAAATTTGGAATTTATATATGTACTTATATGTACCAAAAATATTTCGGTTTTCCAACCCTGGAACCGAAATTTTAGTTTTTTAAAGTTTTTAATACCAATTTGATTCTTAGCGAAGTATAAAATAGGTTTAAGTCACTGAAAAAAACCAAAATTGGGAACTTATATGGCTACTTTTATGTACAAAAGAATTTCGATTTTCCAACCCTGGAACCGAATTTATAATTATTTGATACTAGGTTAATTTTTTCTGAAATATCTAATAGGTTTAATTCACCAAAAGCACAATATTTGGAATTTATGTATGTACTATTATGTACGAAAAATATTTCGATTTTCAACTCTGGAAGCGAATTTTTATTTTTTTACCAATGCAATTCTTACCCCCAGTTTTTGACTTCGTATTTAAGTACAAAATTAGTTAATTTTTCCATAAACTTAAGTTGTGTTTAAATACACTTTCAGTTTTTCAGTCTAAAATTTATTTTGGTATTTAATTGTGATAAAAGTATGGTACCACAATAAATGGCAAGAAAAATGCTGAAAATTATCTAAGACAATTACCTTTTATATACATTTTGTTTCAATGAACAGATGCTTTACCAGGGCTCACTGATACAGGTAGGAGCAGTTCTACAAATATAAAAACTAACATGTATTTTCTTTTTGTGAAATCTAATTCAAATGTCACAATTACGTGTGTAGAACAGAACAAAACGAAAAACTACAAAAACAAATATATGTACATGTTTGTTTTTACATTTGGCCTTAAGTTTTGTATGTATTGTAGGCAAATTAAACACGTTTTCTCTGGTTGGTGTCTATTTTTTTTTATTAATTATTATTTTTCTTTTTTCAAACATCACAAGCTTAATTCTAAACAGAAGTTTTTATTCTAGCCTACTTTAAAAAATATCATAACAGGTACCTACGGCTACAACTTAACTAACCGACGATATCACAAACTACTACAATTCGACCATTGTGACCATGAGATCCCCTGATCTCACATTACCCAGATATCCCTTCACGTCCCCTAAACCATGGGCGCATATTGGAAACCGACCAGACCCCACTATATGGTTTTCGTAAGATCTTCGATATTCTGTACGGACCTCTATATTTTGGAATCAGCTTACGTGATACACCAGTCGATGAATCAAAATTTTTCACCATGACATAATCCCCTTTTCTATACTCTGTCGGACACTTCCTTTTCCTGTTAAAATTCTCCTCATTGTATTCCTGTAACTTTTTTTGCTTCTCATTCGCTCTAGATCTAATTACATCATGATTCTCACGTACACCATCAGTCGGATCAATTAAAGATTCCCTAAGCGAATCAATCACCCTTCCCCTCTGCCCCAAACCAAATAACATTGTACTTGGGTGTTCTCAAATCGACCTATGAACAGTATTATTTAAACAATATTCAACATGTTCCAATACGTTGTCCCAAAAAATGCCCCTCTGCGGATCCACTAATTTTGCCACCATCGGACCTATCGACCTATTAACCCTTTCGACCTGACCATTCGCCTGAGGCGAACCAGTGGCGATCAAAATGTGAGAAATATTATTTTCCCCCAAAAAATCCTTAAAATCTGTTGAAGTAAAACAGGACCCATGATCACTTATCACACATCTAGGGCGACTATAACATCGAAAATAATTCTTCAACGCTAGAATCGCTTCCTTCGTGTTGGTTGTTTTGGTAGGATATAATCTGACAAACTTCGTACATGCATCAATTACCACAAGAACGTGTTTTAAAGCCCTGCCCTTATCTATTGGACCGATATGATCCACGTGAATAACATCAAATGGTCGACTCGATTTTGGTATACTGTGTAGAAAACCTTCCACCCTTCCGTGATTTCCGGAATACACGATGCAATTCATACAGTTTGCTATATGATCAGCAGTCTTCAACCTCATTTTTGGGAACCAATAACTTTTTGAAATAAGTTCCGTCACTTTATCAACTCCTAAATGTCCCATCTCATTGTGATACTTGTATAGAATGTGATTCTCCATGTCCTCAGGAACATAGAACTTAAGGTTACCATCACTAGTATTCCTATACAACACTCCATTTCTCATCTCATACAACGCGTGCTCTCTTTCCTGTAATGATTCCCTCAATTCCCTCAAGTTCCGATCCCTGTTCTGACATATAACTAAATTCTCCTCGAACATGTTCGACTCTATAATCATAACATTTGTACTCCTACTTAGTACATCGACATGCTGCATCCTCTCACCCGACCGATGTTCCAATACATAATCGTAGTTCTGAAGATCCAAAGCCCAGCGCGCTATTCTTGGATTTAGTTCCTTTTTATTCAGTGTCATAGTCAAAGAATTGCAGTCGGTAACGATTTTGAACTTCTTTCCCTGCAGATATATACGAAAACGCTTCAAAGCATAAATTATGGCCAGCGTTTCAAGTTCAAAACTATGATACCTAGACTCAGTATCGGTCGTCCTTTTGGAAAAGTAAAAAAATAGGGTGAAATCTGCCATCATCCTTCCTCTGCAACAAAACAGCACCGAAACCAACGGAACTCGCATCACAATGAAGTTCCGTTTCATCCTTAGGCTCATAGAGCCCCAAAACTGGTGATTCCATCAATCTCCTTTTCAACAATTCAAATGCTTTGAGTTCGCCCTCACCAAACACGAACTTCTTGTCCCTTCTAGTCAAGTCGTACAATGGCTTAGCAATTAGAGAAAAATCCTTTACAAATTTACGGAAATATGAGCATAAGCCCATTAAACTCTGAACTGCTAGTTGCCTATGAGTTACCGGGAAATCCCTAATCGCCTGCAGACCTTTTTCATCCGCTCGTATACCATTGCCATCAATATTGTATCCCAGATACTTAACCGATCTCTGTAAAAATTCGCACTTATCGTACCTTAGTTCCAACTTGTTCTCGACTAACCGTGTAAAAACCTCCCTGAGAATCTCAAAATGCTCATCTATACCCACAGTGGCAATCATTATATCATCCAAATAGGTTATAATTTTATCGTCTCTAATCATTTCGGAAAAAACTCTATTTACAAATCTTTGGAAAACAGAAGGTGCATTTCTCAAACCAAAAGGCATCCTTGTAAATTCAAATTGACCCATGGGAGTCACAACCGATGTATACTTTACAGAATCAGGCTCAACGAACACATGAAAAAATCCATTCTTCAAATCCAACTTGGTAAAAAATTGTTTTCCTGAAAGCCTATCCAATAAATCATCAATCAAAGGTATAGGATAGCAGTCCCTCACCGTGACTTTCTTCAAATTCCTATAATCCACACACATTCGCAAATCTCCAGTCTTTTTTTCTAACCAAAACTATTGGTGAGGAAAACTCCGATTCACTCGGTCTGATGTATCCTTTATTCAAATATTCATCTAACAATTTTTGTAATTCGCCCTTTTCCGCGTATGATAATCTCCTGGGGCTACAACTAAATGGTTTATCATCACTCAGTCTGAGCCTAATCTCACTAAATACCCCTGGTTTAGAAGGACGCTTCGGTTTCACATAATATTCATCAAATAATTCCTTAAGTTTACATCTATCACTATGATTAATACAATCCCCAACAATAAATCAAATTTCCGATCACTACCCAAATCAATATACAATATCTGTTTACAAAAATCTTCACCATCCCCGATACTCCCTCTCTCCCCTACTCCACATACTAATTTATACCCCGCCTTTTCAAGAAAATCCCTTTCCAACACACATTGATAGGAAGTTGTCTCATCAGACACGACTAACATATCCAAACACACCTTCTTATTATCAATATCAACAAAAAGTTTTACTTTTTCAAACACAACCAAACGGAAAAAATTTATTCCAAAAAATGAATTTTCATCACAAAAACATAAAAACCTATTCAAGTCAACGTACTTCGACACATCTGATCTTCTCATAAAACTGATCCTACTGCCCGAGTCCAGTAGACACTCTAAAGAGAAACTAGTTTTAAACTTAAAATCTAAAGAAAACTTACAATACTGAACATACTCATCGTTGATAAAATGTACGGCTGGTTTTTTTTCCGGGCAAGTAGCCACACGGTGCTCCATACTTCCACATCCGTAGCAAGCCCCCATTTCACGTTTCGGTTTTTGGCACTGGGAGGCAAAATGTCCAAATGAGTTGCAGTTATAACACCGGATTTTATTTTCTCCTACTTTGATGACTGACTCTGTTTTTTGAAGTTGTCCAGACTGCTTTAATTGGATTCCAGAAAACGCTCGAAGCAGCAACCCTTTTTCTGCATAACATTGCAATTTTGCTTGTGTCTTAAGCTGTACATCAGGAATGCCATCAAAATGCGTTTCAAAATTTCTTCTTAGAGTTAACTTATTTTCTTTAGAACAGAAAATTTGCTTCATTTCGTCCAATATTTTGTCGGAACTTTCAAAGATGAAATTTGGCTTTGAGTGTAGCCATGCCTGGGCTCTACCTTTCAATTTACACATCAAAAGTGTTTTCATCATATTTTCATCAGCTTCATACAACTCGTTTATGCTTCTAAATTGAGATATCCATACCTCTGGTAAAACTCCTCCATCATACTCTGGAATCATGTCTTTTAGTGTAGTAAATGACATGCCCATTTTTTTTTTTATCAACATCGGTTTTCTTTAAAGTTTCGTTCGCTCCTTGATCATTACTATATTTATTGTCTATTTCGAATTTTGCATTTTTCTGTTTCCTTTCATTTTCAACAATCATTTTAAGCAAATCATTTTCTCGACGAAGAAGTTCTTTTTCATGTTGAATCAATTTCAGTTCTTTTTCCAACAGAAGATTTAAAAGGTTGCTATCATTATTGTTTTTGTTAGTACTACAATCATTTTTCTCTGCATGACACTCATTTGTATTTACGGCATCATTTTCCGCAACATTTCGTTGTAAACCACCACGCCTTTGTTGTTGTAAACCACCACTCATTTGTTGTAAACCACCACTCATTTGTTGTAAATCACCACTAATTTGTTGTAAACCATTTCTAGCTGTTTCTTCAGAATCACTTGCCACTTCTTCTACATCATTTTCAGGAACACTCTCACGATCGTTTTCAGATAAATGGTTTACGTTGGGATTTTGATTACCCGCTTCTAAAATTGGAAACTCACGTCTAATCGCCACAGGAACATTATTAATTCTTATTAATAATTCACTTTTGGAACCTGCTGATGGAAGGCCAAGATGCTACAGCCAGCGGCGCACAGTGAGACAGCCCTATAGTAGCAGCGGCAAAAAATGTTTTTTTTCGTGTCGTCCGATTTGGATGAAATTTTCACAGTATATTAACAGGTAAATGAGTAACAATTCCCTGAAATTTCAGCCTCATAACTTCATTACTTTTTCGCCTAGAGCAAGTCAAAGTTGAGGTATGCCAACGCGCTTGAAATATGTTAGTTCAATATGTAATATTCAAAAGCTTATTAATAAACAAATACATAATAACTAAAACTTTAAAGTATTTTTTTAATTAATTTAGTTATTGTAGAATAAGTAGATAAAAAAATTTTTTTTTTTTAATTTTTTTAAAAAATTTTTTTTAATAACAGAATTGTGGCGTAAAAATTGATCATTTTGCATTTTCAATGGACTGGGAAATATAGAGCAGGCCCACGCCTTGGGTGCATACTTATATCAAATGAAAGGTTGAAGTCTCAGCTTTCAGCTGAAGTATAGAAAGTATAGCAAAAGTTTGCAAAAGTACTTTAAACATACAAAAAACTACAAAAAAACGCAACGCGCACATTCTGTCGCTATACGTATGTTAACATGCAATAGCATGCAATTGCATATTTTCAACTTTTTACTTCTTTTTTTGTAATTGTTTACAACTATTGACTTATTGTTTATTTTTTATTTTATTTACATACTTATTTTCTTTACATATTTTGAACTTATTTGACATTTTATTTTGTGCTTACAAACTTCTTAAAAACAAACTGTAAAATAATATTACATTGTTTCTGTTTTTTAAATATTATTAATTAACAAACGTTAATTTCGATTATATATTTAATTCACAATCTCTTCGAGAGTGTAAATTTATACAAATTTATATAGTGTTAAAAAAATTTACAAGATCATGGAAAATTTAACAATTTCTTATAGTTCAATTTATGATATTTGGAGCGATAGTAATAAAAATATTGATGTTGTTGTTGGTGTCATATCAACAAAATTCAACAAAATGCCAGACTTTGTTATTGAAAAATTTCGTGTTTTTTTAAGAAAATATTTTATACCAACATTAAAATCAAGATGGAACAAATCTGGGCGCATAAAAAGTAAATTTTTGTCTGATAATAAAGAATGGCTTACACACCTTTACACCATGTGTGACGAAACTTTGGATGATGAACAACCAGGCACTTCACATTCCGTTAAGCGTGGACGACCTGCAAAAGCTTTCGAAGAAAGCCAAGAAAGGTCTAAGAGAATTAAAATATCTCAATTATGCGAAAGTCTTCCAAAAGAATTGATAGTGTCTGCTGCTAAAAAATGTGAAAAGAGTGAACAATTGAAATCATTTACACCAGAGAAAGCACTCAGCCTTATAATTGATGCTTCATTATCAAAACATCAATATGATGTTTTAAGAAGCTCTGCAAAAGAAATTGGTTGTGATATATACCCACACTATAGCAAGATATTAGAAGCAAAAAAAAAATGCTATCCTGCAAATATTAAAGTTGATGAGCGTTTTAGCAGTGTTGGATTACAAGAATTACTTGATCACACTGTTTCAAGAATTTTTCAAACAAAAACAAAAAGTGAGATTGATGAGATTCCAAATGAGTTGAATTTAATAAGTAAATGGGGGTGTGATGGATCATCAGGGCATAGTGAATATCATCAGTGTTTTACCGATGAAAATGCTTCTGACAAAAATATGTTTTTAACATCTCTTGTTCCATTAAAGTTAACAGATCTTTACAATGATTCTTATTTGTGTTGGACAAATTCAGAACCATCTTCAACAAGACTTTGTAGGCCTGTGAAATTTGAATTTGTGAAAGAAACAGCAGATGTTATTAACAATGAAGTGAAACGTGTCAATACAGAAATTCAAAATTTAAAAAGGACAGAATTCGAAATTTTCAACAAGAAGTTTGCGATATCTCATAGTTTAACTATGACGATGATTGACGGAAAAGTGGCAACAATAGTCAGTAAGAATTCCTCAATGGCTGCTTGTTTCATATGTGGAGCAAAACCTACTGAAATGAATAATTTGGATGCAGTTATCTTGAGAGCAAATTCAGCTGAAGCATTAAAATTTGCAATTTCGCCGCTACATGCTCGAATAAAATTCATGGAATGTATATTACATATCAGTTATAATAAAAGTTTTAAAGCGTGGAGGACAAATAAAGACACAAAAGAACAGAAAGAAGCTGTTAAAACAGAAATACAAAAAAAATTCAAATTAGTTCTGGGCTTAAATGTCGATGTGGTGAAACAAGGCATGGGAACAACCAATGATGGTAATGTCTCTAGAAGATTTTTTGAAAATCCACAAATAACCGCTGACATAACTGGTGTAAATGTAGACTTAATTCACCGCTTTAAAATTATATTAAATACTATAAATACTAGCAAAAATATAGATGTTGGTAAATTCCATACGTATTGTATGGACACTGCAAAATTGTATGTAGAGCATTATGGCTGGTATTACATGCCTATCACTGTCCATAAAGTTCTCATTCACGGCAGCAAAATAGTATCTGAGGCTATATTGCCAATAGGTTTGTTTGCAATTTTTATTTTTGAAAGTATTTTTTTTAATTTTTTTTAATATTAACTTTTTTTTGCTACAGGAATGTTATCCGAAGAAGCGCAAGAAGCAATGAATAAGGAGTATAGAAACTGCAGGCTATTCCATTCTCGTAAAAATTCACGTATTTCTACGAATGAAGACGTAATGCACTATTTGCAAATATCATCAGATCCTTATATAAATTCATTTAGAATGAAAATGAAATTGAAAAAATTAGAATACCATGATGATGTTAAAAAATTATTGATAGAATGAAAAAAAAACATTAACAAAAATGGTTCTTTTTTAATGCATTTTAGTGGGAGGTGGGGGTAAAAGTGGGCCGATGTTCAAAATTTTTTTCCGATAATGTTTGTAGTAGTATAACATTCAAGTGTACCAAAATTGAAAGTTATACCTAAAGTATTACGGACAATACGGCATTTTACAACTTTCGATTGTATGGGAGGTGGGCGTGAAAGTGGGCGGATTTTCTTAATTTTTTTTTTTTTTACTGGAATTGTCTTAAAAATAACCTGTGCAAAATTTCAGAGCTCTACATTGACTCCTTCTATTTTTTGCCGCAGTTGTCCCACTGTGCGGCGCAACTGCGGAATAGTATAATTTGTGCCACAAACTTCCTCCATACCTTTCTATTTTATAATGCAATTTTTTTTACAGCGTCGTTAAAAAAAATTTTACTTTCTTTAGCTATAATTTTTAATGCTTTTTATATTGGAAATCCCACTTCTGAAAAATTGTAGGCAAATTAAACACGTTTTCTCTGGTTGATGTCTATTTTTTTTATTAATTATTATTTTTCGTTTTTCAAACATGACAAGCTTAATTCTAAACAGAAGTTTTTATACTAGCCTACTTTAAAAAATATCATAACAGGTACCTACGGCTACAACTTAACTAACCGACGATATCACAAACTACTACAGTATGTAAATTTGTAAAAAAAATTTTACTTTGTACTAGAACTTCCGCCAACAACATATTATCAGCTGGGCTATCGCTCCTACCTGTATGAGTGTGCCCTGTGCTTTAACAATTTTCAAGTTGTTGAATGTAAACAAACAAATGGTTGTATGAAAAACTTAAATTGAATTTAAATGTACAATGTGGGCCATTTAAATCTTATTTAATTTTGAAGTGAAAAACATAATTTTGTATTTAAATAGACTTTAAATTTAAATATTAAGAAAAACTTAATATTTGTAACCATTTAGGTCATTTTTATGTACTACAAAATATTGCAGTTATCCAACTCTGGAATCTAAATTTTGATTTTTTTTAAATTTTTGATACCAATTTTGTTTATCCTGAACTAAAAATTTTTTTAATTAGTAAAAAAACAACGCCAATTGCCTTTTTGGTTACTTTTATGTATAAAAAAAATTAAATTTCCCAGTCCTGGAGGCGAAATTTAGATTTTTTAAAATTTTCTTTATCAATGCAAATCTTCATGAGGTATAAAGTAGTTTTGTTTAAGAAAAACTCTAATTTCGCAACCATTTTGGTTATTACATGTACTACAAAATATTGCATGTACCAAAAAAAATTGAATTTTTCCAACCCTGGAAACGAAATTTTAATTTTTTTTTGTTTTTTTATCAGTGTAACGCTTCTTGAGGTATAAAGTAGTTTTGTTTAAGAAAAATATCAAATTTTGTACCATTTTGGTAACTTTCATGTACCATAAAATATTGCACTTGTCCATCCCTGGATTCGAAATTTTATTTTTAATAACTACTGTAATAATAATAAGAGTGATATAAATTCTGCGGATATCACTCGGCTAAGTACGGCAATAATAATAATACGAACGATATAAATTCTTCGGATATCGTTCGGCTAACTACTATAATAATAATAAGAGTGATATAAATTCTTCGGATATCACTCGGATAAATACGGCAATAATAATAATAATACGAACGATATAAATTCTTCTGATATCGTTCGGCTAATTACTATAATAATAATAAGAGTTCGGGTACCCTCTAATATACACACATGCACTAAAGGAAAGAATCGTATTCCAATTCATTCCCCCCGATTTTGACAAAACCTTGATCACTTATGCACCATAAAATATTAAGCAAATGAGAAGTTTTTCCATTGCTAGTCAATACAATTTATTGTGTGATATTTGTTTGTTGTTTTGTTTATACGGTGTGTGTATATTATGCAGAGTGTGTATACGGCGTATGCATGAATGTTTTTATTATTATTGTATTTCTTTTATGCGGTGTGTACTTGTTGGTTGTTTTTGGATACTGTGTATGTAAGTATGTTATATTGTTGACGCGGTGTGAAGATGATTTGCTATATGTATTTATATATGTATGTATGTTTATTTGTTTAGTTTATTTATACGGCTGTTTATGATCAGTAGTAAGTGTTGGGTTAGTGTATAATTTATAACGTCACGTTACAAGTTCATTTTCAATCCAACGGTCCAAGAACGAAGTCTGTAGCTCTTCTGGGGGCTTGGGAAAACCGATTTCATGAACAGACGGACATCGCTATTCATAAGGATCCAGAATATATATATATATATATATATATATATATATATATATATATATATATATACTTTATGGGGTCCCATGTGCATATCGAAGAAATTACACACGGAATGACAAACCTATATATACCCTTTCACTTTTTTGTGAAGGGTATAAAAAAATGGAATGTAATTATTGAAAGAATCCGTTTACAAATCTAATAGAAGTAAATTCTAATTTAATTTTTGCTATAAACATAAATAATATAACTGTAAATCAAACATGTAATGAGATGCCTATAACTTTGATGGGGCATTTTATTATTAGAATAGAGGAATGTAAAATACAGATACTCGAAAAGTGGTACGATAGAAAGGTAGTTAACGAACACTACAACATCAAGGTTGTTAAAACAAAGATACAAACATAATTTAAGCTAAAGCAAGATCAAGCATGTTAAACTAAAACAAAGATACAAAACATACTTTAAGACACAAACATTAGCTGTAATAAAACAAAGATTATTTGTAATAAATCAAACATGTCAAATTTACTAAAGATTATTTGTAATAAAACAAAACCAAGCATGTGAATGGTTATTTGTAATAACATGCTAAATTGTAATAACATGCCAAATTGTAATCGAAATAAACACTTTAGGACAAAGACATTCATTTCAGGGAAATATCAAATGTAAACATATTCTAGAGATAAGAAAATATCAAACACATTTTTAGTAAACACAATTTACAAACAAACAACCCAAGAAAAGGACATGTTAATAAACATAAGATAAAGAATGTACATTTTCATAACTAACCCTAGTTTAAGCAAGCAGGCACTAAAACTCAACATTATATAAAAAGATTATTTTTTGACATGAAGGCAGTCTAAATTTAACACGAGTCTGAATCGAACATCAGTATTAAGTGTAAACATAAGTGTAGTTTAGATTCATTTTTTAAAGGAATAAATAAAAAAAGCGCATAGCCGCTTAATAAATTAATTTTTTTTAAATCTTAAAAGAGAAATTTTTAACTGGCGATCCTGCCAGGAGGATAATATATTTTTATCCTTCTAACGAGCGGACCAAAGCATCCTTGTCGCAGCAAGGAAGAATCCTTCATAAGAAAAGGATCATTAAAAGAAAAAACATATATATATATATATATATAAAACTTTTCCACATAAGTAAAATTATTGCACATAGTGAAGAAAAAGTGTGGTGAAAAAAAAAAAATTTTTTATGAAAAGAATTAAAAAATTTAGCATCTTTGACGAACAAAGAAATCTAGTTACTGAGGAAGAAATGACACAAGCCGACCTAGGTACAATGATCCAGCAAAAGGCTAGTTTGCAAATCATGCTACAAAATATTCAGGAAGAGAATAGAGCGCTGAAAGAAAGACTCGATCAAATACCAATCAACCCAGGCATAGCACCACCAGCAACGGCTAGATTACAACCAGTGAACGTCTCATACACCACACCCGAGGAAATTAATCTGGACGTATTCAAAGCATTGCCAGTATTCGACGGCAATATCGCAAGATACCGAATTTGGAGGGAAGACGTGTCGAGGCTTATGGAAGGTATCAGAATTCACCAAAACTCAAATAGATACGTGGAAGCCTTGTCAATAATAAAAACGAAGATACAAGGCGCAGCCGCAGACGTATTAACAAATCACAACACAATATTCAATTTCGATGCTATACGAAACAGACTAGATTATACTTATGCCGATCAGAGACCATTATATGTACTTCAGGATGAAATGAAGAAATTAACACAAGGTAGACGCAACTTATCAGAATTTCATGATGAAATTAATAAAGCTCTCACCTTAATCACTTCCAAAATTGCCATGTCCGGTCATTCACAAGAGGTAATAGATGTAATGACAAATGAAGCCACTCAAGAAGCTGTACGAGTCTTCAAAGACGGAATTAGTAACTCGTACATACGCTCCACACTATATGGAAATCCAATAAAGGATTTGGAACATGCTTTTGCGGTAGCACGCACCATAGAACACGATGACGAGCATCGAAAATTACGATTATCATACTCCAGCAATGAACAGAGGAATTATGTGCAGCCAATACAAAGACCCAATAACAACCATCATCATCATCACAGACGTCCATTGTTTATTCATCAACAAAGAGAAGTGCCTACCCAACATCAGTATCAACCACGTCCAGAACCAATGGACATATCATCACGTAACACCAACCAACATCGCAGAACGAATTTTCATAATCAACAACATCATCCTTGCAAGAGACACCGAGAACCCAGCACACAATTTCACCAATCTAAATTTCTGAGAAGCAATAACCTTGCAGCGGAAGATGATAACCAAAGTATTATTGTAGAAACAGGTACCATAAATAAAATAGTTACTAAGTCTTTAAACTAAAAAATGGGTTGCCCTTTATTATAATGAATGATGGAGAAAAAAATTTTGAAGTGTTAATAGATACAGGCGCAACCGACAATTATATAAAAAAATCTTTAAAGTTTAACCATTCAGAAAAAATTAAGCCTTTACAAATTATAAGTATGCATGGTAAATCAATAGTCAATACCAAACAAACTATTAAATTTATGGGAAAAGACATAGATTTCTTCGAAATAGATTCGATAGATAATTTTGACTTAATATTAGGATGGGACGGAATAAGAAATCTAGGCGCAATAATAAACAGTAACGAAATAAGATTTGAATTGCAGGAAAGAAAGGATAATGCATACATAAATTTCACCATAGGAAGTGAAGAATATAGAAAAGAGATTGAAGAATTAATGATAGGTAATAATAAAATAGGTCCCCAACCTTTTACTACAACTATTGAGGCAAGCATTAAAACAACTACAGATGACCCAATTTGGACAAAACAGTACCCGGGCATTATGAATGACGTAGAATTCGTCAATAAAGAAATACAAAAATTACTAGAAGATGGTATTATTCAAAAAAGCTTTAGTCCTTATAATTTACCTATGTTAACAGTTCACAAAAAAGTAACTGATGAGAATGGTAAACCGAAACGTAGGATGGTGATAGACTTCAGAAAACTAAACGAACATACAGTTACTGACAGATATATAATTCCAGATATAAATATAACTTTACAGAATCTAGGAAAAGCTAGATACTTTACCACACTCGACTTGGAATCAGGATTCCACCAAATTAGGATAACGGAAAAGGATAGAGAGAAGACTGCTTCCTGTGTAAATGGCGGAAAATATGAGTTTTTACGTATCCCTTTCGGCTTAAAGAACGCTCCTTCCATTTTCCAAAGATGTGCGGATGACCATGTTTGTATGGTAAATACGAACGCAACCCAACAAAAGAACCATTACAACACTCGGATATTCCCGAACATCCAGGGGAATACATACATATAGACATTTATTTCAACGAGCATAAACAGTATCTTGTAGGTATAGATAAATTCTCTAAATACATAGTTATCAGAGACATCGACTCAAAGGCTGATATGGACAGAAAACTAGAAGAAATTCTCATTAATAATTTTCCGAACTGCAAACGATTAATGACAGATAATGAAAAATGTTTGAATACGATCATGGTGAACCAAATGTGTATAAAACATAACATTAAAAAGATACAAACCCCAGTACATAGGTCTAAAGCAAACGGACAAGTCGAACGAGCACACAATTCAATATCGGAACTATCTCGAATTTTTAAGATACATAAAGAAACATCAGCAACGGAGGAGTTATTCCTAGCGGTAAAAGAAATAAACAACTCTACACATTCAGTTACAGGATATAAACCCAAAGATATTCATTTTAATTTAATAAAATTCTCTTAGGAGGATATACAAAATAAATTAAGAAATGCTTCGCAGAAGACACTACAAAGGTTAAATCAAGGATCAAAGCATAGGACATTTCAACAAGGAGATCAAGTGTTGGTAGCTAGAACTAACATCAGAAGTAAGAGCAATAGCAGATACAAAAAACACATAGTTCAGGAAGATTGTGAGGACACTATATTAACTCAAGGAGGGCAGATCATACATAAAAATAATATAAAAAATTATGTACTTACCAAAAATGAGGATAACATTCCTAACATCACTAATTAACCGCAACAATAATTCAAGCAGACGTTAAACTACAAAATCTAACAGGAAAAAAATACGTATTGACAAGAGGTGACGACGCATTGTTATTCGACAATTATTCTTATTTATTTCATGTAAGCAACTTAACAAAAATATTCTCGCCGTACAGGCAAGTGCTTAGTGGTAATTACAAGCCTAATGTAGAAGAACAAATTTGGATTGAAAAAATTGAAATTCTTACGAAACAGCTAACAGAGCATAATATTCAGAGAAGAGGAATAAATTTTTTAGGTTCCGCCTTGAAATTTATTACGGGTATCCCGGATCACGATGATGTTATAAAAATAGAGAAAGCCATTAACACACTAATTGAAAATAATACAAAACAAAAATTAATAAACTCTAGATTCGAAAAAATTCTTAATACAATCAATCGGAAAAATATAAAAAACCATATAATCTTAGAACAAGTGCATGACCAACTTTTATTAAAAACACGAACTATTAATGCAGCAAAAAACAATGAATTCTTATCGGAAGCTTTGGACATGGAGGATTTGAGGGAAGTTATTACGCATGAATTAACAAGAACCCCAATAATTAACATAATGGAATACGCAGACATACACATCGCTAGAACTTATGAACTCATAATCACCATATACAAATACCTGGTACTAACTAACCAATGTGACTATTTTAAGGTAACTCCAATTAGTTTTAGACACGGAAAAATTGTTACTGACCAGGAAATAGCAAGATGCGGGAAGGACTATGTTAGGATCACAAAGTGTAAAAATAATTTGGGAAAATATATTTGCAAATATAACGATAACACGGACGACAACTGTATCATACCATTACTAGAAAATCAGAGCGCTAAATGTTTAATTATTCAAGAGTACAATCAACCGCTATTACAAATTGACGAAGGATTTATATTATTAGACAGAACTCACACTGTAAATAACCATACGACAACAGAAATAACATTAGTAGAATTCACGGACGAAGTACATATAGATAACATAACTTATAAAAACATACATGCCGGATTGCTAGAAGCAATACACACTAAACATAGTGACAGTTTTGAGATAATGAAAATTTTATATACAGACACAGAATATGCATTTAATAACTAAGATTCATTAAAGAAATTTTATATACCTGTAGAAAATCACCCCTTTAGGTCATTTATTTACTTAATAATAATTACAACTGGAATTATTAGTTGTCTATACACAGCTATAAAAATATCCAAATATTGTATAATATACAGACAACGCAAAGCAGACGAAAATTTTAAAGTCCTTTATAGAAATGAGCTAGTAAAGCTACAGGCTAATACAGTTTAAATCGGGACGATTTAATTTAGGAAAGGGAGAGTTAAGGAACACTACAACCTCAAGGTTGTTAAAACAAAGATACAAACATAATTTAAGCTAAAGCAAGATCAAGCATGTTAAACTAAAACAAAGATACAAAACATACTTTAAGACACAAACATTAGCTGTAATAAAACAAAGATTATTTGTAATAAATCAAACATGTCAAATTTACTAAAGATTATTTGTAATAAAACAAAACCAAGCATGTGAAAGGTTATTTGTAATAACATGCTAAATTGTAATCGAAATAAAGATACAAACACTTTAGGACAAAGACATTAATTTCAGGGAAATATCAAATGTAAACATATTCTAGAGATAAGAAAATATCAAACACATTTTTAGTAAACACAATTTACAAACAAACAACCCAAGAAAAGGGTATGTTAATAAACATAAGATAAATAATGTACATTTTCATAACTAACCCTAGTTTAAGCAAACAGGCACTAAAACTCAACATTATATAAAAAGATTATTTTTTGACATGAAGGCAGTCTAAATTTAACACGAGTCTGAATCGAACATCAGTATTAAGTGTAAACATAAGTGTAGTTTAGATTCATTTTTTAAAGGAATAAATAAAGAAAGCGCATAGGCGCTTAATAAATTAATTTTTTTAAAATCTTAAAAGAGAAATCTTTAACTGGGTTTACGGTGAAAATATAATAATACCAAGTTTGTTTAAGGAAATACAAATAAATGTTGAAGAGAAAATAACTTTAAAAACATAACATATGAACATATTAGAAATATAGATATATAAATGATCTAAGAGATATCCAAAAAACTACTAATATAACCATTTACATTGTGATCATAATTGCAACAACTTTGTTCATTGTGTACTTGAGCATTAAATTTAAATATAAGAAAATAATTAAGAAAACAATTATATCGTTTCCCAAATATCCTTCAGAAATTGGGAACCAAACTTCGTCCAGGGGAGTTTTACCCAACAGTGTTATGGTGACTAAGTGTCCCATTGTAATATAAATCTTATATTTAAATATGCTTACCAATTCGGTTCATGCAATATGAATCTTATAATAAACAATTGTAATATGAATCTTATCATACTTACCAATGTGAATCTCATATTAAATAATTGTAATATGAATATTATCTTATTCACACATACTTACGAGACTAAGTTAACTCATGTAATCTGAATCTTTCACGTCTTTAAAATTTATGCATACACACACACACACACACACATATATATATATATATATATATATATATATATGTATATTGTTACGTTCTTAGACCTTTTCGTGAAAACACTTTTTACTTATCCTTCAAGGATTCGTTTAATTGCATCAAATTAAAAACACAGACAATTAATTTTAGAAATATAACGCGGCAACACTTTATTTGCTACTTAATTAACACGAGTATTTGTACTACTAAACACTTAGCGATGTTATCACGTCTAGATGTAAAGTAACACTCATCCCGCTGATCTCTGGCAGCGACTTTAAATAGCAAAGTGACGTCGTCTGGTAACTTCGCGAAGCATCTGGTCATGGTTGTTGTTGGTTGGGCTTTTCTTAACATGTAGCTACATATATACTTGTGTTTGTATATATGACATTGCTGTCTTGTGTGTTTTGTTTATTGTAACTATGTGTGGTTGTATGTATGAGTGTTCTGTGTGTTGTGTAGTTTTGTTTCTTCTTGTGCTATGTGTGTATGTCGCTGTGTATATTTCTGCACATGTTTAACTTTTATTAGCTGCGAATACTTGCGTAAGATCATTAATAATAACATCATCATTTCTCAGCATTGATGTTGCTAGGTTTTTCGTTGTTGTTATTTACACTTATTATTGCACAGCCTCGAATGATCTTGTATATTCTCGACGATGTATCCGGAATATTCCATTTCCGTTAATTCAAATATTATCTGCATTGTGTTGACCAGGGTTGTAAAATTTTGACAACTAGAGATGAGTTGGCAGTGCTGCCAAGTACATATAGCCACATTGTCGTTATATTTGAATCTATTTTTAAACTTTGTAACAGTGCCGCCCACTTAAGCCTGTTCGACCCGTTCGAGATGTACTATCTTCATATTCGACCTTGGGCTATTGTGCTTCTTTATCCGGTACACAACATCATTCACTCTCTTAATCACTTTCTACGATAGGGTGATAGTTTAATTCAATTCAAACACATAAATGTGAACTGAAACTATTTTGCCTTATTTGTTCTTACAAGCACTTGAACCTGAAGAACGCTAATCAATCAAATAAAACACGTTAAATGCCTTAAAACGATTGATAGTTATTTTCTTTATTTTTCATTCTTATATACTAAATTCTTTTATAAGAAATTAATTTATATTGCTTAGTAAGTAGAAATAAACAAATTTTGCATAATTGCTGAACTTAAATATTTTCCTTTTTTTATAACAAACTTAAGTTAAAAACATTAATTTCTGTTTTGTTAACAACAAAGGTTAATGAACTTAATTCAAAATTAGGTCATAAAATAAAATGTTTAGGTAATTCAACTTAAACAGAAATAATAAGTAGAATAAAATGTTTAGTCAACAATAATGGTTTTTAAATTTAAAAACGGAAATTAATAAATGTTTTTTAATAATGATAATTAAATAATAAAAATAATAATAAAAATTATGTTGATGTAAGTATCAACATTCTCCCCCGCGTTGACCAACGGTCACTGGTGACAAACATTCATTAGGTTTGATATCTGCAATGTCGATGGTAACAGGTCGCGGTAAGGGAACTGGATGAGGTGTCGGTTGAACGATCTTATGAGTCTTACTTTCTTTATAGGTTGAGTATAGCTTGACTATGATGATGGCTACTAAAATGATTAGAGAAATTAAAAGTGCAGTGTAGCTTACGGCATGGTGTTGTTGGCCTTGGGACCTGATCAGCTCTGGTAATCGTACAATAGTTGATTCATCAAGTTGTTTTTGCAGGTTATTCAGTTGATTTAGATGGGTTTCAAATTGGTTGTTAGTATTATTAAAAATTCTTTTGATTTCTTGTGGAGTGCTAATTTGATCAATGTTCCTGAGTTGGACGTATGAAGTATGCAAACTATTTGATGCATCAAAGTGGCCTTGAATAGTGAGAAAGTTGTTTTTAATTATGCAATTTGGATCTATTTGCATTATGCCAGTGTCTCTTATTAGATTTTGGGAGTTTTCACTGCCACAAACAGTTGAAATTTCTATTTTTGTTGTGGTGGCAAATATCCCTTTATTCGGATTTTTCAATTGCGTTCATGTTGTGTTATCTATCAGCCGGGTAAGTTTACAATTCACTGTGTTTAAATGGAATAAATTCATCTCTGTGGGGATTCACTGCTAGAAAAGGTACATCTGAGTTGATGGATATTAGGGCGCTATTTCTTATTGTTGGAACCGGGGTTATCTTCAGGAGTTCTAGGAATTGTTGATCGATCAGTGGCAACCTGATTTCGAAAAGGACTTTGTCTTTTGTCACGGCTCCATTTGTCTTCATTAGCTTGTATAGTTGAATCAAACTATCGTCTTCAATTAGAAGCATACGTTGTACTGGTAGATGTGCTTTTATTGTTGTTAATTCAGTCCTTAGCTGATGAGGTGATAATAAAAGTGGACTAATTTGTTCATGGTGTGCATCCGTTAGTACGTCTATAGTCTCTTTTTTACCCTTTGCAAGTTCAGTGCTGTTAATCTTAATTGATTGGTAAGAAGTGATATTAATTGTGTTTGGCTGATATCTGAAAATTCCTTAGCAAGTGCATTTGCTTCATTATTGATTCTTGCAACAATTTTAGTTAATTGTTTTTGTGTGCTGAGTTCGTCTTGTTTAATAATGTTAATAGTGGAATCAATAATTGATGTTTGGTTTTTGAGTAATTTAAAAATATAGTCTGTTTCGACCTTCGCCTTTTTAATGGTGTCTGACATTTCACTGGCGTAGTCTGAGTCCAGCACTCCAAACAATGACCTTGCTACATTTCCTACAATGTTGAATGCACCCCTTTTTACTCTACTAGTGGCGAATAGTTCCTTTTCCTCCAGCAACTCTTCTTTTACTTGATTGAAGTTATTTATCAAAGTATTACATATTGACTGATGTGTGATGGTTGAACATAAGTGCTACAAAGTATCTAATCCAGATTGAACAGTCTTTAGCTCGGACAGGAAAGGTGCTAGATCATAGTATACCATGAGTTTCCATTCAGCTGTTGCCAGTTTTACGGTTCCAATGCCTTCAAAGTACAGGCCTGGGTCAGAATGAAAGTTGTTTATCTTTACGTGATTGCCCATAACAATTGGAATAATAAGCATGGCTACGATCATGGTGAGTACGGTTGAGTTAGTAATAGTCTTTGATTTTTGGTGGATGGAGTATATTCTTCGTCAACAGGTATTGGGAGAATAGGTTTGGATAGTTCACTTGCAGGTAATTCATCTTCGTGAAGTAGCGGAGCTAATCTATGGATTGGTCTTCTTTTTATTCCTGAAGATGTTTTTACATCTGCTACCCGAACCTTGCCATCATTGCCATCGTGAGTTTGAAGGATTCTTCCAAGTGGCCAGCTCATAACCGGTACATTGTCCTCTTTTATAATAACCATCTGTCCTTCTTTCACATTTTCAGATGACGACTTCCACTTCTGTCTTTCCTGCAATTGGTGTAGATACTCGGATAACCAACGTCTCCAGAACTCATGTTTGAGTTGGGAGATAAGTTTCCATCTTGTGGCGAGAGAACTATTTAGTTGCACTGCTCTACTGTCCACTTGGGCTGTGAGTGGTTCTCCAATTAAGAAGTGTCCTGGAGTCAGTGCAGTTAGATCATTTGGATTAGGTGACATCGGGGTTAGCGGACGGTAATTTAATATGGCTTCTATTTCGATGATTACTGTTTCAAGTTCTTCGTGCGTTAGTGACGCTGTTGAAGCACTTCGTAGTAAAAGCTACTTAGCGGATTTTACTGCTGCCTCCCATAAGCCTCCAAAGTGAGGGGCTCGAGGTGGAATAAATTTGAATTCAATGCCTTCTTTACTGCATGACTAAGATTTTTTCTTGTGAGTTATTGTCAAAGATTGCATGATTTAGTTCTTCTAGCTGATTCCGTGTACCTATGAAGTTTGTAGCATTGTCTGAATATATGGTCTGGCATCGCCCTCGGCGTGATACAAATATTTTGAGGGCTCCAATGAATGCATCTGTTGTTAATTCAGTTACAACTTCCAGGTGTACAGCCTTCGTTGAGAAATAGACAAAAACAGCTACGTAAACTTTATGAGGTTTTTTACCCCTTATCTTATAATGAACCCAAAACGGTCCGCAGTATTCAACACCAGATTTAATAAATGGGCGTGATGGGGTGACCCTGCTTGCTGGTAGGTCCCCCATTATTTGAGAAAATAATCTAGGTTTTGATCTTGTACAGCGTAGTTTTGGACTATATTTCTTGCCATTAATTTTCCCTTGATGATCCAATATTGTTGTCTGGACATAGCCAACAATGATTGTGGGCCACAATGATAGTATTTTTCATGCAACATTGTGAGTATAAGTTTTGAAATCGAGTCGTTATAGGGTAGAAGTATGGGATGTTTTGCGTCATATGATAGATTAGAAGCTTCCAATCTTCCTCCGAACCGTAAAATGTTATTCTCATCTAGGAATGGAGATAAGCTGCTAATTATGCTGGACTTGTCCACTTGGCATTTTTTATTTAACTCAGATATCTCCTTCTTGAAGTCGGTGATCTGAATTGCTCGAATAATTATAAATCAGGAATCATCCAGTTCTTTAGGACTCAGCGAAATGTGTTTTCGTCGAAATTAATTTTGCGTTTTTGAATTATTTATGAATCTTAGTACGTAACCCAAAACCTTCTGTAAAGTTGTAAAGGAATTTTTGTGTTGAATTCCGTATATAAGGCTACCGTCGTTTAATACCATAGTTGCTGTAACAGGAACCACCTTCTTTTTCTCAATGTCATTGGCAATTTCTTGAGGTAAGTATTTCGATGGCCATGATTCCTCTTTTCCATGAAGGAAAAGTGGTCCGTATAGCCATAAGTTACATGCTGGCAGATCTACGGCACGGAGTCCTCTGGTTAGTATATCGGCTGGGTTGTGTTTTGATCGCACATGGCGCCATTGTTCGGCTAGAGTTAGTGACTGAATTGTTGATACTCTGTTGGCGACAAATGTTTTGTATGAAGATGATTGTGCGTATATCCATGACAATATAACTTCTGAATCAGTCCATAGAAATGTAGCTTGGTTTTGAAACTGCAGGTCAATCTGTAGTCTGTGAGCAAGCTGTGCTGCTAGAACTGCTGCACATAACTCTAGTCGAGGTAATGTCTGCTGCTTCAATGGTGCAACTCTTGATTTTGCACAGAGTATTCGCACGATTACCTGCCCACTCTTAAGAATTTCGCGAATGTATGCAACTGCGCCAAATGCCTTCCCCGATGCGTCTGCGAATACGTGTAATGGTGTTTTTACTGGGTTTTCGCCCTGGAAGATGTGTCGTGCTATCGTAAAATTGTTGAGATTTTCTAGATCGTTTCTAAATGTGCTCCAAGATGTACATATATCATTAGTTAATGGTTCATCCCAATCTAATTCATGGTGCCAAAGTTGTTGAATACATATTTTAGCCTTAACAATCACAGGAGCTACGAGACCGAGGGGATCAAATAGTTTTGCAAGATCGGAAGTTACTGTTCGTTTCGATATTTGCTGATGTTGGGTTAATTTGACTTTAACGCAAAAGTGATCGCTTTTAGGTAACCAATATAATCCTAAGGTTTTTATTGAATTAGTACTGTTACTATCGAAATCTAAGTTAACCTCTTGGTCACCGGTTGGAATATTTTTGAGCAACTGTGGATGGTTTGCGCACCATTTTTTCAAACTAAATCCATATTTTTTCAACATAATGATTAGTTCTTTTTGCGTTTCCACTGCTATGTTTAGGTTATTTGAACCCCCAAGGCCGTCATCCACATAGAAGTTGTCTTTTAGCATCTGAGAACCATACGGAAACTTGAGAGAATTCTCATTAGCTATTTTTTGTAGACATCTCGTGGCCAGGTAAGGTGCTGCACGTGTCCCATATGTTACTGTGTTGAGTTTGTAATAGGCCAGTGGTGATGATGGACCTTCCGTCCAGAAAATAAGTTGATATTGCTGGTCATTTGGGTTGATTCGTATTTGCCTGTACATTTTCTCAATATCGGTTGTAAAAACGAACCTTGGCAATCGAAAACGAATTAAAATGGAAAACAGTTCACTTTGCACCACTGGACCAGTACACATTATGTCATCTAATGAATATCCAGTTGATGTTTTTGCTGATGCGTCAAACACTACCCGAAGCTTTATTGTGGTGCTCTCAGGTTTTAATACACAGTGGTGTGGAATAAAATATCTTGGATGTAGTACGTCGTCTAGGTTTACCATTTGCATATGCCCTAGTTGCTCATATTCTCTCATGAATTGCGTGTACTGAACTCGGATATTTTCATTCTTTTGGAGTCGTCGCTCCAAACTAAAAAATCTGTTGTATGCCATTTCATGCGAATCACCCAATGATGTTGGGTTTTCCTTACATGGAAGACTGACGATAAAGCGACGATCTGTGTTAGTTTGAGTATGATGAATAAAATGGGCTTCACATTAGGCATCTGCTGAGGGCAAGATTCTTTCATTTGGTTCTACTTCATCGAGTTTCCATAGTCTCTCGACCGCTTGTTCTAGTGAAGACTCCTCGCCGAATACTGCACATATAAGTGGTGGTGATTAGCTATGAGCAATGGTTTGTCGTACGGAGCCGCCCACGATCCAGCCAAGTAACGTGTTTTGTAGCGTTGGACCGCCGTTTGTTAGTTTTATTGCCCCAGGCTGCATAAGAGTAAAATAGAATTCTGCACCAAGTAGAACATCGATTTTCCCTTGCTGATAAAATCTGGGATCTGCTAAGTAAATATTACTTGGAATGTTCCAAGTTGAAACATCAAAGTTTTGATTTGGTTGAGCCGGAATGATAGTTGGTAGGACAATCGCTTCCAAGTTTGTTGAAAAGTCATTATTTGTAGAGAACATCTCAACATTCACGCGGTGCTGTGCTGTGCTCGTTTTTTATCCTTCCCACGCCATCAATGCATAAAGACGCTTCCGTTGGAGAAAGGGATAACTTCTTGATAAGTCGTTCAGTCACAATATTTACTTGCGAACCTGAATCTAGTATAGCTCGGAATTCGTGTGTGATACCATTTGTGGCCTTGATAACTACCTTTGCGGTGGCTAATATGACATAATTCTGATGCCCTGTTGTTGGCTTCATATATGTGGATCAGACTGTAATTGTCTCTTCTCTTTTGTTTGTGAGTTGAATTTGCGGAACTGATGTCTTCTGTTTTTTTGTATGTTTTGTTGTAAATGTAATAATGAATTATACTTGTTGCATTTTCTACATCCGCTGGAGGTACAAACTTTTGTTAAGTGATCATCTCTGAGACAGTTAACACAAAGTCTTTGTTGTTGTACCCATGATTCCCTGATTCCGTCATGTTTAAGAATTGCTTGCAGTGATAGATAGGATGATTTCCTGTGGTACACAGTTTGCAATTGTTTTTATTATCCGTAGATGTCACAGATGACACTGTCATTTTTTCTTTTTGATGGGTAGTTAATTTCTCCTTGCAACCAAATGACTCCATTGACTGAAATTGAATCTCAAGAAAGGAGAACAACTCTTTCATTGAGTTGTTAATGCCAACAAACATTCCTTGGTAGTGTCATGAAGAGTTTTAATTGACGCGCTAGACATGGTTCCTGCTGGTTGGTTAAGGATCTTGTCTACTAAAGTGGCTACTATGACTCTTTTGTTATCATACCGCTCCTGAAGTAGTGTCCATGCTGTCTTGTAGTTCTCTTCAGATAGCGTTAGATGGCTAATAAGTTTTGCGGCTTCTCCTGAGACGTTTGATTTGAGGTACCACATTTTATGTACGTTTGGTAGAGGTTGCTTGTCGACAGTTCATAAAATTTACACCTCTTTAGACAGTCCCCATTAAATTGTGGAATTGTAACCTTAGGTAGAGGCAATGAGCTATGTACGCCTGGGTTGCTTCCCAACTGTAATCCACCATCTACATACATGTTGCCGTTTGTGTTGATCTGATAGTACCGCCAATTCTATCAAATAATGTTGAACTGAGTCATCCAGATTATGGTATTAATTCGGATCAAGTTCCAATATTGTAGGATCTTCCACTTCATGCCATAATTCATCATAAAATTCTTGAATTTGATCCCACAACTTTTTTATGGTTTCACTCTTAATCTGATAAAATTGTAGCGGATGACCCTCTTCCTCTAACGAGCTTTTAGTCTCCTAGCTAGTCCTTTACCTTGAGGTGACAATAACGCATGACCAGATGGATTAGTTGACGGAAGTTCTAATGTCTCTTTTCTGATTGCTGGTAATGGTTTGACGCTGAACTTGTTAATTTGAGACGTAAGATACTCAATTGTCTCACTGCACATTTCACCTATGGATTTTTGCAGGTTTTGGACAATATATGGATTGCTGACTGATAGCGTATTATCTCTTCTAATCGCGTTTTCTGTTTTTTCAAAGTCCTGCCACAATCTAACTAGTTCTTCGTTTTTACATCTGTAGAAGTCTAGCGTTCGCCGATCTTGGGGGGCCTTCTTGATGTTTGAAATAATTCTTTCTATCTCAGTGGCTTTCGCTTGCTGCTGAAACATAAGACTCTCTAAATTTGCCATGTTAGTTTGCCTTCTTTTAAGTTGATGATTTGAAGAGAATAGACACGGGGTATCCCAATATTAGGCGTCCCGCGATACAAATGTTTAAGAGATGAGAGATGGTTTGACTAAAACTGCTGTGGTTTATAGCCTTTAGCGTTGATGTTGAATTGGTAAATTGTTGCGTGTGTTTTTTTCTTTTAATTTTCAAAACTCCTTACCACTGTTGGGGGGAAGCTTTGTAAATTATGAAAATCTAGGGGTCACCAAAATGCACAATAAGGCGATTGTTTAAATATACGAAACAGTGCCTCTGTGGCTGATGGGTGGCAATGCTAGCCTGTCAGTCCAATGGTCGCGGGTTCGATTCCCGCCGGAGACTCTGGGTGTTTTCCGCAGACAAGCAAATCGCTTCGCGGGTTGTTTTCGTTATTAAAAAAAAAAAAAAAAAAAATCACACTTTAGGAGCTAAAATAGAACTAAAAACAAAATAAATAACATTGAACACATATTACAATCAATATTTATTCAAATTAAACTCACGAGTAATATATGGAACAATATTTTGTTTTTCGCAATGATGTTAAGCACTCAAAATGTAACCACTGCCTGCGAAAGCATGTGTTTTGATGCAAAATATTGCACAAAATTAGTTTTAATCACAAAACTAGCAATGCGTTTGAAAACTGAAACCAGTTTTAATTTCATATGTGAATAATACCAACTTTTTTTTTAAAACTAGCTTTGAATGAATTTCAGTTTTTTTGCACGAAAGCTAGTTTTACGCTGGTTTTATCTAAAGTGAATAATACGGCCGTAAGTTTTCTTATAAATATTTAATGTTTGAAAACATCAAACAAAAACTAGTTTTGCTCCAGAATACGTAGAAACCATCTGTGCAACACGGCATTTCGCATGTAATTACACTGCTCTGCAAAAAAAAATTGTTGTCTCTCCTTTAAATAAAATTATGTGGACTTACGTTTTCGGTTTTTTTCCATCAGGTCGATATATTTTTTTATAGGCGTGGTAATTTTTTTATTGACAATAAAATCCAAAATTTTTAACCGATTTTCAGTTTATTTTTAAGATATGTAGTTCTCAGAAAAATCTGCAAAATGTTAAATATTTGCTTTAATTTTTTTAAATTCTGTTTTTAAACTGAAAAAAATTTAGAATTTTGCACGAAAAATAATTTTTTTCTCCATTAATTTCTGAATAATTCCAAAACGAAAAGAGATAGAGAAAAATTATATCCGAATAAAATAAATGCAATTTTGTTACACATCTTTTGGTATTTTACTTTTAAAAATCGGATGACTCGTTTTCGAGTCAGGTTGAAATATGTCTCCGTACCTGACTAATTTAGAAGGTGAAATTTGCCACGCCTATAAAAAAATCCCGACCTGATAGAAAAAACTGAAAACGGATTTGAGTTCAGCGCATCAAAATCCATATAGTCCACATAGTTTTATTTAAAGGAAGATTTTGCTACTTTTTTGCGAATTACACTCGCTGTCATGAAGCAACAATGGTGATTGAAAAATTCGCAAATCGTAACATGTGCGTTTGTTATTTAACAAAATAATAATTTTAAATATTTTAAAAAGTAACAAAAAATTTATTTATAGAATTTGATAATGTTTTTAAATATTAAAGTAGTTTGGTGAAATTGTTTATTACATGAATGTCAAATTGATTATGAAAATCCGAAAACACTGTAACGACGTGTTTTTTCACCTTTAGCTGGGGTAGGCTCACGGCTACCAGAGTTCGTTACAAAAATTTATAGTTGATGCAAGAGACCATGGAGTAAAGAAACACAACACAGATTTCAGCTTTATTCCAGCTGTTGGGTGTGCCGTCGACAGAGGATCACCATACCAATTGTTGATCAAATCAGGAACGTCCACATGCAGCCACCGGCCAGAAGGTAGTTGTGGGGAGTGACTCCAAGGAGAGATTCAACTCCGAGCCCTTGTAGTTGACCCTTTTACGCAAACCTAGTAGTGCTGAAGGAACGAATCCAGCAGAGCTACTGAAGTTGTGCGTCACAACCTCCGCTTGACAACGTCCTATTGATTTGAAGCAGTTTCTGTATAGAGATTGCTTCTTCACACGTTCAATCTACAGCAATGGATAGATCGAATCGGACCAAAGATACAGAGAGACCGTGTTACCGATGGATGAGACAACCCAAGACTTGTTGGTAACTTGAGAAGAGATTTCAACTCCGAGCCCCCCATTTACAAACTAGAAACAACTACTTCAACACTATTTATTCCGCAGAATCAATAAGGTCTTACCAGTTGTTCCCCTTCAGGCTGACTAAATTCAATTTTTTCAAGAGACAATACAATATGCCAATTACTATACACATTTTAAGAACAAAACATTATTAAATGGTATGCCGCTGCTGTGTCGACGTTTGAATACCGTTTCTACTACATCATGCATCAATACTTAAATTATGATATGTATGTACCTCTTTGATTTTCTTTTTCTTATATACATAAGTATATATATGCATGATTATCACAGATCAGTCTCAACCTCATCAACTGTATACTGAGCTGATGTTGCAATTGAGCGTTGTCACTTTCTGTGTTAAATGCATATGTATGTATGTACGAATGGCACACAAACCAGTTTCTCGTACATCAATGCTTACATTGCTATTTGGTACATTGTTGTTATTCTTATTTTCTATATGCAAGAATATCACACCATTAACATGTATGTATACTTGACCAAGCGGTTACAAATACCGTTTGATATGAAAATATTTCACAACTTGTTAATATTATAAATTAGCTTATTAATAACATAAAATGCATGTTTCGGCATGTGTAGGCAATGTAATGACCTACATTGAATACATTTATATGTGAACCAAAAACGAGTCCACGACTTTTGGTCATCACAACATAAAAGAACCGCTTGTACATATTTTGCACAAAACCTGATATATTTCAGTTAGAGTAGTTGAATCATTACTAAGCACTAACCGCCACATCCAACGGTTATAAGATTCTGCTAATACATAAATTTTTGTATGTACTACTAATGAAGTTTAGGCACGCAAAAAAATATGTTCCAGTTCTACAAAAATATTAAATTTTGTTCAATCGCTTAATCGGTCGATATTAAGCGATTTAATCCAAATAGCTAGTTTGGAATTGATCGAATAGTCAATCGGGCAGAAATTAATCTGTTAACCGATTGAATGCTCCATTAGATATGTATTTAAATTATTTTAAAAATCTTTTAAATAAATAAATCCTATTGTACCTTAAAGCAATAAACGAATAAAATATATTTCTTCTATTAGGAAACAAAATCCACCGCCATTGATTGTACAAATATTCACAATAAAACACAGATAGATGAACGGATTGACACCCATAAATGCTCAAAGTCATCAAATATGAAAGAAAATGATTTTATTGATGCCATATATTCCGAAATTGAGGACGCTTTTTTTTCACCACAGAGCACTGAATTTGATAACCATAACGACGGTATTCAGCACTTTGCTGTAGATGGCAATCCTGATATATTTTATGCGAGGGTTAACAAGGGGAATAAATCGTACGGAGTTGAGCCAGAATTTAGAATGCTAAAATCACAAATCCCTTTAGCTAGAATCATGAGGGATTCACTGAAAAGTAACAAAGTTACGACTAACTTAATTCCACTACCTACATTATCCGAACCCCCTGAAAGTGAAAGCAATTCTTATTATTTGCCTTTGTCATCAAAATCGTTAAACAATATACGAGTGATGGAACACAACTCATATCCGAGAAAACAATCCAATCTCAGTAAATCGGATTTAACTCTTCATCGCAGTGAGATATTTTTTGAAAATTTGTGCAAGAGCGAGCTACTCATAGATGTCGAGTCAAAATGCCGTGAAAAACTTCAAAACGTTTGTAAAGCTTTATTTATTTGCATGTTTATACAAAAATTAATATAATTATTATTACTATAATTAACCTTCTGCGACTGACGTGACTTTGTTGTAGCAAATCTAATGACGTGGTAGTACATTAGACAATATTTTATATTTTCCATGTTTCGTTTTGTAAACCTAGCGAAATTATTTTATGCTATAGTTTAATGGCATAGAATTCTCTTTATTAGTTTTTGTTTTTAGAATGAAGTTACATTAGAGAATTTTTTGAGTCGATATTTATATAACAGCGGGACAAAACTATATTTTATGTTTATTGGTGTCTGTTAGACTACCACGCCAGTCACAGAGGGTTAAAATTGTTATATTTTTTATTAAGATATATATTTATTGCCTTCATATTTTAAGTTAAATTAAGTATTTTGAGGCTTATTTTTATAAAATAATAACTTTAAAACTATTTATTTTGTTTTAAAGTTAAAATAAATAAATAAATATATAGTTTTAAAATTATTTTATAAAACTAACCCTCAAGCTCAGCATTATTACTTTATTTGACGCCAGAAATCTGTCCGAGATGAGCGAAAAAATCACTAAGTCGATTTTGATATTTTAATAAAAAATTTCACAAATACAATTGAGAAATAGGGGATGGTTTTTCGGGTAGCGTAAGTCCCTAGCTAAAAACGAAATAAGTTGAATATGAGTGACAAATAAGGATTTGGCCAGAAATGGCCAAAATCTATCCAAGATGAGTGAAAAAATCACTAAGTGATTTTGATATTTTAATAAAAAATTTAACAAATACAATTGAGAAATAGGGGATGGTTTTTCGGGTAGCGTAGGTCCGAAAATCTAATATGATCTAAAAAATATATGACGTATAGTTAAATATGTCAGTGATGACACTTAAAAACATATTTAACTTTGAGTTAAATATGTCACGACGTAAGCTCTTACGTCAAACATTAAATCTGCATATTTATCTTCACACACATATATCGCTACTATTGTCAATACTGTAATATGTTTGAGGGTAAAGTACTTGTTTATTTTATTCTGCCTACCCGTAATTGTAGCCGGCGCACAGTGGTTCAGAATCGTTTTCCATTGCCCAAAACTCTGTAACTTTTTAAGTAATAACGATTTTTTAGTCGTTCTTTTTTTAGTCAATAGATAACCTCCTAAGCTTATATCGAGCTTAGGTTTTATTGAGATCGGTACAGTGGTTTTTAAGAAATTAAAGCTTAAAGTTCAATTTTCGATCTGTTTGCGTTTCAAACCTGCTAACTTATTTTTGACCCACTTCCTCTTAACCTATTTGGCTCAAATTTGGGAAACAAGTCAATCTTGGATGATATGCCTCAGCTGTGGCATGTAGGTCCGAATGATTCATTTTCCATCGACTTCGAATGCTACAGATTAGGCAATCTGACGTTGCCAATAATATATAAAATAAAACTTCATTTGTAGAACTCCGTGACATTTTTCTGGTATTATGTTGTCTGTAAAATCTGTAATCCTTATTTATTTTTTCCTGGGTTTCCTCTGATAAATCTCCAATTGGTAATAAAAGGCGCTTAATGATAAAGAAATTTTGTAAGAATATTTGGATGTACATATATATATATATATATATATATATATATATATATATATATATATATATATACATATATATATATATATATATATATATATATACATATATATATATATATATATATATATATATATACATATATATATATATATATATATATATATATATATACATATATACATATATATATATATATATATATATATATATGTATATATATATATATATATATATATATATATGTATATATATATATATATATATATATATATATATGTATATATATATATATATATATATATATATATATGTATATATATATATATATATATATATATGTATATATGTATATATATATATATATATATATATATATATATGTATATATATATATATAATATATATAGCAACGGTTTCCTTGGCATAATCACCAAATTTTCTAGCATTAATTTGCTCATTGCACGCAAGTACTTCAGTAATTGTTTTAAATTTTGAAATAACATCTATATCATCACCTGTTATATCAGATGTAGTTTCGGGATATAAAAAGAATCTTGCGGTATTGCCATTGTTTGTATTGCCTGATCCTTGTTTTGGTTGATCTATAATTAACCCGTGCTTGAGAAATGCATCTTGGACTTGTTTCTTTTCCAATTTTCTTTTCTCTTTGTTGGTGTTATTATTTCGTACTGATCCTGAAGATCCGAAGTCCAAATCAAAGCTAATTTTCAGTATGTGTTCCATGAACGTTATCCTCGTATGTAGCGGTGATAATTCAAATTCAAATGCTTCAATACGATCTACTGACTTTGTCGGTTCTTGGTTTAACTGACTTGATGTTGCTTTACATATAATACAGCCGTATCAGTCAAAACCTGGGCAGTTTTTCCGTCTATCATTCAATGAAAAATTCTAGGAAGTTTTTTAAAAGGATGTCAACCATTTGATGAAAAATTTATACCACTAATAACTTTCCTCTCTTTTTCTCTACGTTTGCTATCTGCAGTTTGTATATATAGCAGTGAATGGTTTCTAAAGTAAATTTAGTAGCAATTCTGATAGAGTTTTGTTTGAAAAAATTTTGAGTCTTTTCATTAAAATAAAAAAGGTTCTACGGGCGCGTCCGGGTGGGTGCAAAAGTATATATAGAAAGAAAACACTTTTCCCTTTCTTTGGATGGTTTCGATTTTTGTTCCTTTTTTGCCCTTCAAAAGTTATACAATATTAAACTTTACTTTACTTTACAAATTTTACGAATATATGGTGGTTTAAAATTTATTACATAACACCCTAACTACAAATTATACAGGGTGCGCAAAGACCATTTGTTAAAAACAACAGTTCATCCAACATAACAAAACAAACCCCAGTCCATTATCAATAATAGTTTTCAAGAAATCGTAATTAATATGAGATCAAATATTAAAAATTTTTTTATATCTAAATTAACTTAAATTCTTTGCCTTTAGCAGCAATTGACTATGCCACGATTTAAAAAGAAAAAGCAAATGAATGCTTTGTAAAAGAAAGTATAATGCCGATTTTAGGCTAACTTAAGAGTGATCTTCATATCATCAAACAAGGGTTTATATACTAATATAACGGGATAATATTATTTGCCTTCCTTAAAACTAAACAATAACAATATTAACAATTTTTCCAATAACTTAATTTAACTTAACGTAATTAACATTAACAAAAATATTATTTATAATTCCAGTAATACATTATAATTCATGCAATACAAGGTAGACTTGGTAGATACTCTACAATACCGCAACTATTGCTGTCAAGGAGTATCCGATGCTAGTTGTAACGTTTTGATGGAATTGAATCTCCTTAATGGTTTCGATATTGTTTATCTTGGGTACCTATAGTTTCTTCTGAGTGGGCTTAATTTCTGTTGTGATATTCCTGTTGTTCCCCATTAAGAGAAATTTCGGGGTTACATCCACTATTTTGCTGAAGCAGAATGAGAAAAGGTAATTAATTGCCCATGAGAGTTGCCCGTCGATCGTCACAGTTGGTCGACATTGAGGCTCTGTTAGCATTTATTACCACCATTGTACCCTCTTGTACCAATTCTACACTTACCACGGAAAATGCAGCTTTGCGGTGGTTTTAGGCTCTTGAAATCTTTCTCTGCGGTGTAGCTGAAGACTTTTTACAACGTACTCTCTGGGGGAATCAATTTGATGATGACTGTCGTTTTGGAACGGGTATTATCAATTACCTATCTAGACAGACTGTTACGATGGGCAACTTGATTACGAACATTAGCGTGTTGTGTAATGCCACTCCCATCTGCATTTTTTGTATGGTTTCAATATTTATTTTATATTCTTCAATTTCCCCAATGGTCAGTAGGGCGGGGTTGAATATTTTCATCCTTGCCAAAGCCACGGATTATTGTATCGTCTTCACTTGACTTTTCATATTAGCTAATTTGAAAAGTGGGAAAATCGCGAAATCTCGGTAGTGTTGACTTTCTGAGTGCAACTTGATCTGTGTCAAGTTGTTTAGCGTCCTTCTGTTGTCATTTATTGCCTCAACCATTCCTTTGATGGAGAAATTGAATCTGTCGTTTATAGATATCTGATTACTGTTCGATGATTTGGTGGCCGTTTGCATCAGCTACTTTGGAATGCTGATTTATCTGCTCTCGGTCCTCATCATCCAATGTTCCATGCAGCCACTTCATCACCTTTCTTCCAATATTCAGCAATCCTCGTTTTACGTGGCCCGGCTAAAGAGTGTGTAGACCAGAAGTCGGCGGCGGCTTGCACGTGAGAGTAAAATTTACTTTTGAGAGTCACACACATGCTTTTACTGAGTAAATATAGTTACTCTCATTCTCGTACGAACCTTCAAAGGAGGTGTTGTTATTGTCGTTGTTGTATGTTTATGAAAAAATACCTTGCTGTTGTTGCTATTGTCGTTGTTGTGTTTATGAAAAAAATGTATGGAGAAAAATGTTATTTTCTCTCACTCATCAAACTTACAATGAAGATGTATGTGTTTGCCGATACCTGGTGTAGACCGTTTTCAATCTCTTTTATTTCCTTCAAAATGAGTTCCCGGCAGAGAGTGGGCAGAACTGTCGGCAAGTTACAATGAGCCTCGTTTACAGAGTCTGCTATTTGTTGAATGTTGATCTCGTGCAGAATATACTAAAACTTCCACGCCATCTCGACCGATCCCATATGTATCTCCGAGTATCCATCAGGCGATTCCACTTTTTCCATCCCCATCTCCCCGTTAGTTATGCCCATTCCCATCAGTACCAATCCTAGAATCTAAGTTGAGTATTAAGCATTAGTTTCTTCCAGGGAAGGGCACTCAAGTATTAGTCTGAGCTTCGCCAGTGTGCAAATATAGTTCAGGGGGGCAAATTACAGCATTCGATATTGATCGAAATTATTATTTAAATTCCATTGAAATTTCGATCGATATCGAATGCGGTAATTTCTCCATCCAACACAACAACCTTTCCTATGTTATTATTATGTATATACATATGTATGTATATACTCGTATTTGTTTTCATTTTGATATGTTTCTATTATTCATTTTATTTTTCTTAACCTTGTAACGCTTATGTAAGTATGTATTTTTTTTCTTATAGTACTAAACATGATTTGTTACTTATTTTTACACATCATAAAATATACATATTTCCTTCGTCCTAATCTGCTCCTTCTTATCTTATTCTTCGCCTTTGCTGCAACCAACTAAAGCCTTTTAATTGGTTTTTTTCTTCCTCGCCCAATGATTATGATATAGTCTTCCTTTCCAATCCTTACAATCTTCCTCAAAAACCTGCCTTGTCGCAAGGTTAACCCTGAGTGTACTTCCCTCCGTTTTCAACCTGCACCAGTCTTGAACAGCAGTATATAATTATGCCCAAAAAATATGAACGTTTTTGACCTTTGGTGCCTTCAACGTTTTTTAAGACACCCAGTGTAGGAAAACATCAACTCTTAATGCTCATCGCTCAAGCAGAGCCGGATGACATCTGTGCAGTCGTTGTCCAACATATCTTCATGTGTTTTCCCCATTTTATATTTGCAAAATTTTGCTATATTCCTACTTGAACTTGCAATTTTTGTTGAACTCGTTTTCAGTTCCACGGCGCAACAAAAATATCCAAACAATTGTATTTAAAATACCAAACCAATTGCTTGTGTGAGACTACACACAAGAATATATTGACAATCTGTAGTCAGCTGTAAAACCTCTTTTAGCAGGGCGCCTTATAAAATGCACCGTAGTTTTAATTTACTTGCAAAATTCGGCGTATCCCTGTTACGGGTGCTTCCAGCTGGTTAAGCATTACGATGGGTATTAGACAACTAAAAAGAAAAATCAATATTATTGTCATGTTTCTCCGATTTCTCTTCACGAGCTGATCGGAACTGCACTGATCGTCTTTCGAAAAATCTTTTATATTCCTCAATCTTTTATATTCATTTATAAATTTTAAATACATTTTTACTTCTGTTAAGTGAATAACTTACAACCGCCTAATTGCATTTGTTGTTTCATTTGCTTTTTTTTTTATTACCTGACCTATCACAAGAAAGACATTGACGGAATTATATTATCTGAGACCCCATGAAGTATACATATATATTCTTGATCAGTGATGAAATCTAAGATGATCTGAGCATGTCCGTCCATCCGTCCGTCTGTGGAAATCACGATTCAGTCCAAACGAAAAGAGTCAGACTTGAAATTTGGCATAAATATATCTTGAAGGATAAAACATGTTAAGTTTGGATATGGGCTAAATCGGGCAAGAGAGAAAAAAGTTCCCCTAAGAAGAACTAAACCAACCTCTAAAAAAGAAGATAATTTTTAAAGTTTTTTTATAATTTTGTTAAGAAAATTATATATTTTTATATTAAAGAAGATCCAACGCGTTAAACTTGGAGCCATAAAATAAAAAATAATAATTTTTGGACCCCGCCCCCTTTAGTGGGCGTTATTATATGCAAAAATGGTGTAGATTTTTAAAAAATTGTTTTACTTAAGCCTACATTCTTTAAAAATTATATTTTTAAGCTTTAATGACGAAGCTGACACGTAACCTGGTACTACTCTGCCCTACCCCCTTTGTCTCTTAAATGACCCTATCAAAAACAATTTATTTTTTAATTTTGTATATGGACATTTCTCCAATGTCGAATTGCGACATTCGTATACATTCAAAATGAAAAGAACATATGTCAAGACATGATTTTATTTTGATAAGAGGCGAAACCTATAGCTCTTGATTAGCACTATAGTTGGTGTTAAGGTTAACTTTCGCCAATTTTTGTTTTCAAGATAATTACAAAAAACCAAGCCATTCGCACGCGACAGAAACAGAAGTCGCTTTCAAACCAAACAAATCAAACACTGAAATCAGCGAAACTTGAAGGAATATTATTATTATAAATATAATGCACTGATGTATCTCAATAATGTTTTTTATTTTATTTAAAAATATTAAGAAATTTATTTTTTATTTAATTTTTTATCACTGTCGCACGTTACATGTCGATTGCGACATTTTGTTCCATTATACTTTTTATGTTTATTATTTTACTTTTTATGTATTAAGCAATGCAAAATATTATTATAAATGATTTTTAATATATTCAGTATATTTTATTTTCACAGCAGAAATTATAAACCTAACAACATATCTTCAATAAAGAAAAACAAAAATACTTATATTCATGTAATGTATGTTCCAACAAAAACAGAAACTAACTTAATTGAGAATAGTATTGCTAAGATCAAAAAGAGTTTTTTTAATGGAATATGCAGTCCTAGCTGCCGCTACCTGTTGACCATCGCAACGAACCGAATGGAACTGGGATACACCTGGAATGCTTTTCACTTCCTTCCATTTTTCGTCCAACTTATATTGCAGAGACAAATTTTCAATTTGAGCAGATGGCATAAAATGCATTTTGATTCCATTTATGTTGACTTTTGCACAAGTGCATCGGGTAAAAAAATCTTTTTAGATGTGGTTGTTTGCCACACTTTTCATTTAATGACAGCCCCAACTCCATCAACGGCTCCCTTTCCGTGAGAACTAACCTTTCTCTCCATCGTTTGCAGTTGGCTTTATTTTTTTCTCCGCCATTTTTACTCATCTACATTCGAAATTTTTATAATAACATATACAAACAAATATATTTTAGAATTTTTATTTTATGCATTTTACACTTACGATGTCGCACGCTTCAAACTTTAAATAAGTGAAGAGAACAAAGCGCTGATTATTTTGAAGCAAATTATTTTTTTAATTTGCGATAGAAATATATATTTGTTACTTGCGTTTGATGCGTTTTGTTCAAATACCTTCGACTCACTGATAAAAAAATGTTCTTTTTCAATGTCGCACGCTACAACGAAATACACGGTAAAGCAAAGAAAAAATTTACCGTAATTTGCAATCGCTTCGTTCCTTTTACATATTTCTCATATTCTTTAAATATAAACTGAGATTTATAAAACCAAATGTCAATGCATAATGTCTCTCAATAAGATCATTAATCAAAACAAAATAAGCAGTAGAAATGTTTAAAACAGAACTTTTGCAATTATTCGACTTTACATTCGAATATTTCAAAATGAGTTATGAATAAATGTAAAATATGTTTAAATTAGATAAGTTTGATAGATTCTCTAAAAAAATATTTTAAAACAACATACTTTTATAGACCATAAATTTTTTGGCTGTGGTTGACATTTCTGTGGAAATGCCCATATAATTATCCCAAACATTTATTTTTAGAGTTTTATGACTAACGTCAAATGTCTCCCCCACAGCGCTTGCTAAGTTTATTGCGCTCTCTGAACGTTATTATTACGTTTCCCCTTTATTATACCCCCCACTTTGTCATTCCGTTTGTAACGCAGCGATATATCCATCTGAGACCCCAAAAGTATATATATTATTCATCTGTGATGAAATCTAAGACGAACTAAGCATGTCCATCCGTCCGTCCGTCTGTGGAAATCATGATTCAGTCCAAACGGAAAGAGCTAGACCCTTGAAATGTAGTATATGTAAATATATCTTGAAGGATAGAACAGGTTAAGTTTGGAGATGGGCTAAATCGGTCAAGAGGGAAAAAAGTTCCCCTAAGAAGAACTGAACAAACCTCCAAAAAAACGACATCATATTTAATGTTTTTTTATAATTTTGTTAAGCAAATGATATATATTTATGTTAAAGCAGTTCCAACGCGTTAAACTTGGGAGCCATAAAATAAAAAAATAATAATTTTTGGACTCCGCCCCCTTTAGTGGGCGTTATTATATGCAAAATTTGTGTAAACATTTAACAAATTGTTTTACTTAAGCCTACATTCCTTAAAAATAAAATTTTAAGCTTTAATGACGAAGATGAGACGTAACCGTAAATGACCCTGTAAAAAAATTTTGTTTCTTAAATGTTGTATTTAATTATCCCAAACATTTATTTTTAAAGTTTTATGACAAAGGTGAAATGTTTCCCCCACAACCCTTGCCAGAGCGACCCCGCCAAAATACAGTTTCGATACCCTCCAAAAAGAATTTGACGGCATAAAGTATATATATTCTTGATCACTGATGAAGTCTGAGACAATCTATCAATGCCCATACGTTCGTCTGTGGAAAACCGTGATATAGTCTATTTTTAGACTATTTGAAGAATTTGTATTCCTTAAGCCTATAAGAAGTTGAGATGTTCTCTGATCTTGCACGGCCCTTCCCGGAATGATTCTCTCAAAATAGAGATATAGAATTGGGTACAGATATGTCTTAAAGTAGCTCTGGCGCAATAATTAAACATTTTAAATTTACTTACTAAATATTTGGAGGGTATTTAAGATTCGACCCGGTCGAATATAACGTTTTTACTTTGTTTTTTCTGGTTTACCCTACCTGTTTATATTTAAAATTAATTTTTTTTTGCAGTTAACAGTCAGTAGCTATATTCACTGGAGTATTCGTAAATAAATTCATTGTAGTATAGTTATGGAAAATTAGGTAAACATTAAAGGTTATTGCACTCTGCTATTTGGAGTAAAACGTATTTATTTTGCTTCTGGTTGATCTTCAATAAAACGTGTTATTGAACTGACTGTTCCCTATTTCTCGGTATCTGTATGGCTGTTATGATATATGTATCTTTGCTTTGTTTCTTATTTTCACTTTTACGTTTACTTGTGTTGGTACATCTATAATATCATATGGTGCTAACCATAGATGTGAAAATTTATTTTTACGGGCTTGGTTCTTTAACCAAACACTTTATCCTATTTCATACTCTCTGTATGTTGAACTCTTGTCATAATATTGTTTTGCCCTTAATTTTGCCTTCTGTTGATTTATTTTCACAATTTCGTGTGAACGTTGCATCTGGTATTTTAGAATCTTGTTATAATCTTCCGTGTTCCGTAGGGCTACAGGGGGCGTTTTCAAGCTCATCGGTATCTCAAACCCGAATAGAACTCTTGTCAGCGTTTGCTTTGTCGTTGTATGTTTGCTGTTGTTGTGTACATGCATTGCGTGATTGAGCTATTCGTCCCAGTTTGTACCATCTAGATTGACAAAATGTCTCAAAAATTCGGCTAAAGGTCGGTGAGCTCATTCCAAGGCACCATTTGCTTGTGGGTGGTAAGGAGTGGTTAGCAGTTTCTTTATTCCCAGGAGCTTACATGTCTCCTTTTTTATCTTGGACCAGCACCCAGGGGATGACGCATTGCGAGGAACTGAAAACGGGGGGATAGTATTGACGGGACAGATTAGGAAAGATGAGAGGATAGACAGTTTTTTTTTGTTGCTATTTCAACCTTTTACTTCGCCGGCTAATTTTTGCTACCGGGCCGACAAAGGTGGGTGCTGTTACTCTGCTTTTAGTACATGATAGTGTCCGTCGCTGCCAATTATGTTCAGGGACCAGTGACTATGCCTTCATCATTGAAACAGGCTGGCAACAACCGTTGTCCATTGCTAACACCTTGGGAATAAAGTATCTCGAAATTATTTCCTTAAAAAAAAATCGAGCTATTGTTGAGGCCTCCGCATCAGCAACTGCGGCGCATGCGAAAAATTTTGAAAAATCGTCCTGAAAGGAATCCTCTGGCGTATTCTGGCAACGGTTCCACAAGGTCCAAAACATTTTTTTCAAAGGGTCTATTGGAAGTGCTTGTAATAACCAATGGCATCTTTTCGACTTTTGAGCTTTTGTTTTTCTGGCATAGAGTGCACGTTACTACATAGGTTTTAATTTGTTGGTACATACCGGCCCACTTGTATTGATTCCTGATGAGGTAGTAAGTTTTGTATGTCCCTTGGAGTCCACCCAAAGGTGTATCAAGAAACGTTTTTATTACCTTGTTAATATCTTCCACATTTGTCAAATAGACTGCCGTATCCTCTTGTTCCACGTCTTCACTCCTATTCACTTCATCCACAATCTCTTCTTTATTTCTCTTTTTACAAGCGTTTGCCTCTCGTGCCTTTGCTCTGGTAATTGCTCCTACACTCATTTTATCTACTGGGAGCGCATCAGCGTTTTGGTTGATTTTCCCCGGTATCTCGAAGTCATATTCTGCTATACATAAATGAGGATTTTCCGAAACTAGTGGTAAGGAAGCTATTTCTTTCTGTTTCTCAAAAAGATTTATGTTCTTGGTAATTGTATCGGTAATCGACTTATTCCACATCATATCTCTGCTGAACCATCTGCGGGCAATATGCTACGCTTCGGTACTACGTGCATTTTCAAATGTAATATGTTTACATATTTATGGTTCACCATTACAGTTCCTTTGGTACTTATGTTTCCTCCAAATGCTCCTGACAACGTCTTCCGCTCACACTTATTGATTCCTCTTTTTGCTGCCAAAGCTTCATTTTTTACTTGTGTGGTGTCTGCTCCTGAGTCCACCAATAGTAATAGTTTATCTTCTTTTGCTTCTTTGCCGAGGAAACTTATGTATTCATCTTTTATACCGTATTTTTCATTACTAGCAGTTTCCATTTTCAGACTCAGTTGATATATGTGACGTTTTGCCACGTTTTGTTTCTTTTTCACTTTTTCTTTTATACTCGTCCAGGTCATCATTATAAATTGTAACATTATTGCCATATAATACATTGATTTTCTTAAAATTTCTCTACTGGTGTTACAAGCCTTGTATGCTGAATTTATGTAATCTGCACCACTTATCATTTTTTTATGGAACTTTTTCTTCCGACGCGATCATTTGGGTGTACATACTGCTTTATACTTGATATTCATTTTAATCTCCGGAAGCTGATTATCTTCCTCCTCTGTCACTTTTATGCTGTTTATATCTACGGGTTGCGTTTTTTTAATTTTTTTTCTTCAGAACGTTTTCTATATATATTTTTTTCTGCGGATTTTTGCTTTCCTGTCAATTAGTTGTGACTGGCCCGATGACCGTTTCCCGAATCTTGTCTGCCGTTTATGTAACTGTTTCTATTGCCAATCGTGTTGCTACCACTGTTGTTTCTGCTTTCGGGGCAATTGTAGGAAATGTGTCCCTGTCGATCACATCTATAACAACGTTGCTGCTCGTTGTTGTTAAATTGATTTGCCTTCTATTTTGAGTTTCTGGCCTTGCATAATTTTGAGTATTGATTCCGGAATTATGTGGTTGTGTGTTTCTTCTATAGTTGTATTCTGCACGTTCTTGTAGTCTGCCTTGAGTATAACATTCATTCAACACATGTCCTGGTTTATTGCAGAAACTGCAGTACTTTGAAGAACTAATAGAGGTTAGATGCATTATTATTGGTTATTGGGTGGTTATAAATTTTTTTATTCAATGATAGTTGTCGTACTTCTCTCCACAATAGTTGCACTGTCTCATATAAGGGCTCCTCGGCTTGCACTGTCATAACATTTGGATATCTCGTATTAGTGCCTAAGAGATTTTGAGCATTCTTGGTAATTTTTAGTAGTTCAGCCAACTTGTCATTTTTATGCCCGATGAACTTTGCCACTAACTTAGGATCCCGTAAGCCCCTTATGTAGCTTCTTACAGCTGATTGATTTCAATGGTCTATCATAGATTTTTGATGGGAAACATCTTGCCATTGTGACGCAATAATCTCTGTTGAATAGTCCTTCCAATCTCTCTCCGAATTCTTATGCACTTTCTGTTGAACTTTGCTTATTGTAAAAATTCAATTCTTGTATTTCTGTTAGTGTCTTAGTTTTTATAAATGTTTCTTTAATAGCCATGATCAGTGATTCTATTGTCGTGAATTCCTTATTGTGGAAATACGAGTAAGCATTTCCAAAGAACCTAGTTTTTACACATTTCATTATGTCAAGCACATCACCCGGCTCCCCTTGCTTATCCGTCGCTATCATACATCCTTCAATAAATTTATTTCTTTCAGCTGTAAGTTCGGGCCCATCCGTTCCATAGGATATCGGCATGACATGGGATATATTTTTCAAAAAAGTGTTATCGTAGTCCCCCTCAACTTTTGTATTTTTAATTTTAGCGTCTCAATTTGTTGAGTTTTTTCCTCAACAAAATTCCTGTTCTTAACGAATTCCTGCAGCTGTTCTGGAGTCAACCTCGTGTTGCACGAGCTCTTTAACGCTTGGTTTTCTTGCTCGCTGTCTTGAATTTGTTGTTCGGCTTCTTCTATGGTTTTCTTCAAGCTTTCGTTCTGCTGCTTCAAGATCGTGTTCACTTGTACGTATTCTTCTATTTCTTTAGATATAACTGAATTTTTTGGTGTTCCTGTAACACTTGTAACTCTTCTAATAAAATTTCAATATTTTCAAACTCAGTTATATATACCTGACTTTGCACCTTATGTTTTACTAACTCTATATACTCCTTTGTATTATTGATATACCTATTGAAATTCCACAGTCGCTCCGAAATTTCTCTAGTTTCTACCTGCGTTTTTCTCAATTCTATTTTTAAATCCTACATATATATATATATATATATATATATATATATATATATATATATATATATATATATATATATATATATATTCCTATTACTGTAATTTAAATAACCGTACTAAAAAAAATTAAAGTTTGCCCATAAAATTTTAAAATTTATACAACTGAAGGCAGCTAAAATAGCTAATTAAAACCTTGAGGGGTTAATAATACTGACACACAAAACAAGGGAATTCCTTCAGCAAATATTAAGCGCCTATTGAATTGAGCTAAAATAGCTTTCCAATATCAGAATGCTTATTCTCTGTTGAAAGATATTAAAACAAACAATACTCTGCGAATACTGACGGCGCGAAATGTTGTAGTGTTATTTAAAAGACACTTGTTACTTCTTTTTACTTGGAGGGTCCCGTGGGATTCGCAGGTTCTTTATTGGAATATGGTTTACTGCAACTGAACACTTAACTAACTTAGAACTAGCTATTTATACTTTCTTAAAATTAACTCCAAGCCTGGAGCCTTAACAAGGCTCCAGGTCAAATCTTCAAGTCTGCAAATTATATTTTAAAAGTTTGTATTAAATTCAATTTTTTAAATAAAAGTGGTAGTAGAAGGGAACAGTACTGATGACGAGACTACTGCGCCATGTCATCAGCGTTCTGTGTTCGATTTTTCCATTTTTCACGGTGGTGCTAGTCATTAGGGATATCAACCCTTAACCCTGTTGAGTATTATTCCAAATATATCATTTTTATCTGGCTTTTTGCATAGCCATCGGCTTTTTGATATGTCCGTGCAATTGATTTAGTTCAGAATGAACAAGTAAACAAGGCGGGTTTATTTTAAAATTTGTTGTGAATGCAATTCATTCTGCCTATACCCTGCTACATCGTTGAACGGACAGTTATTATCTGCTCTTAAGGCGGATTCACCCATGTATTGTTAAGAAAATGTTGTTTCGGACAAAATTTTTGTATATGATGTTTGCCGTCTCTCTCAGAGTCGGAGACAAATAATTTTTTCCGGAGATTGAATCGGTTTAATTTTATATATAATCCGAACAAACTTGAAATGAAATGCAAATAAACTAAATAGATGTTGAATTGAGTTGCCTCATCTTAAAATTTACATAGTTATTTCGTGCTGTGAAGTGGTTGTGAGTGACAATTTCCTATGTAAAATAATTAATAAATGTAAAGAAATATATTTTAAAATGAAGAATAATGAATATATCGCCTCAAACAGCAAAATTAAAATCAGTTGATTTTCGTGATAAAATTTTTCCCCAGAAAAACATTGTTCTCCGGAAAACAAATCTTCAGAATCAATGACTGAAGTCGTCTTTAGGCCGTGATGCCATTTGCCGAATGGATAATGTATTGAGATTGTTAGTAGTGAACCTTGGGATCAAGATGTGAATATAGTACAAACAAATCAAGCCGACTTCGCTGATGATATTACGGATTAAAGAAGTTGGATCCATATAACGATAATAATTCCATATCCAATGCTTCTAGTTAAAAGTTTGCTCAACACGTCGAGATCCCTATTTTATGTACACAGGGATTACTATAAAATTGAGATCGAAGTGTTATGAAAAATAGTATTAGTCCAGGTCATGAGTAAGTACAATCAGTACAATCAGAGTACAATCAGAAATTTTAAGACTCCAAAGGACGTCACGGAAATCCGATGATCTCTAGGTCTCACCGCCTTTTTGGTTAACAAATATTATTTCATGCCAGTTGGTTGCGCTGGCAGAACTAGACTTACAGTCAAATTACAACAAAAGACATCCCGGGTACTATTTCAGCCTCCACTGTAGCGAAAACGAGAGTAGAAATCGTACCTACGAATTGGTGGTGTTGCCTGTCGTCGAAACCCTATATCGTTTTCGGATCTATCTGTTAGGAAAACTGTACCGTGTCTTAACCGACTGTGCTGTAATATCCATAGCCAAAACTAACGGGGAGTTAATGCCAAACATTTTTCGATTGTTTTTTTTTTAACCTAGAATTCTATTGTGAGTATTCCATAGCGCGGCCTTTATCCGGTCCACCACTCGATCCGGATTTAGCCAGGTTTGTTATGAACATTGGAATCAATAGTGATGATTGGTTGCTCTCTCTGCAGACGACAAACTACGTACGCCGCACATAGGGATATTTTGCGAATCTAGCCGGACATTAATATATTTGTTTATTTATATTGCTACTAAAAAGTTATTGGACAACCCTACATTGATGAAACTTAAGAGAAATGTGTATTATTGTCATAGCCTAAGCTGGAAAATAGGAAAAATCGGACGTTCCCCTTTGAAGAACTAATCCTACCTCTGAAAAATTAAATTTTGGTTTAATTTTTCCCGTACTTTTGTTTAGAAAACGGAACTGTTAACGATGGCGAAATTTCAGAAACCTAAACATGGGCCCGGGAGATCGTAAAATGCAATATATCCCCTGCCCCCTTTTGTGGGCGGTGACATAATATATTATTTGCAAAAATAATATAAATATTTAAAGGAATGAATTACTTACACGTTAATACCATAAAAATTAAATTTTTCAGCTTTTATAGGAAGGGGGAGGTATCCCTCTAACCCCCTCCCCAAAAACGCATCTGTCAACAAATTTTTTTTTGCTAGTTTCCAAAAAATTTTCATTTTTAAGCTTTTGTGTCGAGGGAAGATGTCTTCCCAATGCCAAACCAATCTCCAAACACAGGTATTCGCACTGTTCCTTCCAGCCATGTGGCTTAAAAACGGGCCCTTTTTCGTTATGCTGAATGACAATATACTGTGAAATTCTTTAAACGCTGCTTTACTGCTGGTATATCACTTTCAACACGCTTTTGATATATTTTTTTTTACAAAAAATTTAACAAAAAATAATTTCTTATTGATTTCGAACAAATTTTCTTATCATAAAAATTTAAAATAAATTTTTTCTAAAAATAATATAATATATATAATATAGCCTTTCGCAAAGAAAAAAAAATCAATGTAAAATCATAATTCGTTTAGCCACAAAAAAAATATTGTAAATGTCATAAAATCGTAAAAATTCAGTGAAAGCGCATGCAATTTACTCAACTTTCCTGACTTTAACAGTGTCGCAAAACGACAAATCTCAAGCAAAAGCCTTGAAAATTCTCTATACTATGCAGAATTCTGTTGTCTGTCGAGCTGCGTGTTTAAATTTGTTATGGTGTAAAATTAAATTGTTATAGTAATTTCTTTTTACCTGGAGGGTCCCGTGGGAATCGCAGGTGTTCTGTTAATATTTTCTTGTTACACACAGTTGTGTCGAACGCGCTATCACTGCTGCGCAACAAATTAGTGCAACATAGAAGGAGGAGTGATCCTCAAGTGTAATTCACAACATCCCTCCCCTCTTGATGGAAGAAAACATCTATTCATTGATGTTTCCACTGGTGTTATTGTTACTAATTGTGTCAACTTTTCTTATACTAACTGTTTAAAAAAATTTTTTTTCTTTGTTATTATATTACTTAAAATTTATCATTCATTTTCTTTTCCTACTTTCTGACTAGTTTTACAAATATTAGTATTTTTTTCTATTATAGCGACTCACAACATACCTCCGCCTTCAACGGAAACAAAATGACAGTATTTTCTGCTGATCGTGTGATTTCTAAGATCTGGGTCAAGTTGATATAATATTGTTCGTGTTCCTTTTATGTTGAGATTTATGTTTTTTTTTTGTTTTAATTAAGGGATGCCCTTGCTTGGACCCAGTATCACTAAGAACTTATGTTCTCGGTTGCGTTGGATATATCAAGAAGACAGCATCGCCTCCGGATAAGCCAATAAGGTTGCTCTCGGGTTGAACACCGATATGTTGGGGGTCCAAAGTGGTGATTTTATGCAAAGAATGGTCAGTTTCACCAGTAAACTGCAAGTTTCATCACAACCATGAGCACCCATCTTGGAACGAATGTCCATTTTCATAATGGATACTTGTTTTTATTGACTTGTTGCATAGTAGTACCCATCCATAACTAAGTCACTGACTCAGTAACAGTCAAGGTAACTGAATGTTCGTTGTTATCTATCTTGAAGCTGCTCATCGTTCTATTCGTTAGTGCTACGATTTCTCCTCATTCTTCAATGAGAAGTATGAATGACAGTAACGAAACCAGCACCGACTCGCTCAATTTGTACGGATAGACGAATATCATTATTCTGTAGTAGATTTCATAGAGTTGTAATCTATACAAAGATGTTTATGTTTAATTGTAATCTGATAGTGCAGACTACTGGGAGTTCTGTTTTGGTGGCCAATAATTCGTCTCACATGTATTTCTGGTCTACTACTTGTCATCAATGCCCAGTGACGAGCGTGTCTTACACGTAAGTAAATACGTGTAGCATACTTTGTGTTTATGGAGTACTCGGAACTCTGTATACATTTCTGGCTTACATTTATATAGACCATGGCCGCTTTTTCATTGATGACCACCAACAGACAATGTGTACCAGAAAGTATAACACGTCACTACAATTTTCTATGTACTTTGTATTATTGTTATGTAATCGAAGCGAAGTACTTCTGCATATACTTTGTAAACTTTATTGTAATTTACACAAAGTACTTGTTCATATACAAAGTACACGAAAGTGTGGATTGACAAAACCCTGCAGAAAATATTATTTTTTCTTGTTTATTAAAAGAATTGTGTTAGTATATTTCATAACTGATATATATTTAATTTATTACATTTTTATTATTATCATTTAAATATTAATATACTTCTTCAGGCACATTGCTTATTCTTGTTAAGCTTGAGGTTTTTAAATAAAAAATTACATTTATCTTAGAAAAAATACCAAAATATGTATTAAAACACATTTTTATAAGCATTTTAACCACTGCAACAAAGTCATGTAGATATTCATTTATGTTGTATGGCTTCTGAGTTCCAAAATATGACCCAATTAAAAAAACTGAGGACTTATCAACATTAGCGAAGTGACCCATAATAGGCCACAGTGACGTCGAAGAGCTTTTAAAAAGTGGAAGACCATCAATGCCGATGTTAAGTACCAACTTCTTGTAATTATTAAAGAGAAGGTTGTTGTCGTCTATGAATTTTTTAACTCCAATGTGAGTGTAGGTGCCAGGTTCTACCGTTCTAGTGTTTGGTTGACTCACGGATTCCATTAAAGTTGTCTCACATAGAGGGACATCAAGATTTTGCTCATGTAACACTTTTAATAGAGCGCGTGTTGCTTTTGTTGTGGGTCGAAACTCCATATACCAGTCGGCCAATTGAGCCTTCAGCGAATGCTTTTCTGCTTCATTATTTAAAGGTATATCAACATTTGCGCTTACTGGTTTGTCCATAGCGACAGTTAATTCATTATTTAATCCTTCGGGACTTTCATTGTTTTTAACCAAATCCTTACCAATAAGACTGGTGGAACACATTTTCTGTCTTTCATGTGCCGCCAGCCTTCGGATGTGACGTTTACTAAATCCTTCCATTGTTGCTTTATTAATAATTATAAATTTTTTAGGGTTTTACTTCTTCTTACTTAAAGCAGCACTTATATTTCACTTTTAAATTATAAACTATTCTGTTTGGCTAAGGAATTTTTTATTTTCCTTTTTTTCAATCGACAACACACTTTGTACATTGCAGAGTAAGCAACAGCGTTATTGCGTATATTTTTCTATACAACGAAAAGGTGTGTTACACTCTTTTCTATACCACAATCAGCTTACTTTCTCTTAGCGTGTAGTACCATACCATGTACATTGTATAATAAGAAGTAAGCTAATAAAAACTCTGTGTTACTATTTGGCTTACAATTCTCAGTACTCGGAATATTCGTAACTGGGTGGTGTACTACGACCGTTAGAATGAAATTGTTTCTTCTTCTCTTGCTCTCTCTGGTGTGCTACTAGTACGTTTTTTTCCTGTTGAATAACGGTCTAATACCATGCTGTTCAAAAATTAAAGTGAAGATGTATTGGTGAGAGACTTTGCCCAGCAAACATAATGTCAAACTCTTAAAATAAGAAAAAAAGACAGAGTTTTTGATAACTTATTAAGTGAATGTAATTTTAATTTTAAGAAAAAAAATATCGGGGACCGTAAATAGCAGTTATCAATATTAAAAAATAGAACAGTTATATTGAGAAAAAACAAAAATAAATCTTTTTAAACCAGTTTTTTATGTATCATTCCTCATTATAATTTTTAAAATCGCTATGAAAATTTTAAATTAAACATTCCATGTTAATAATTGCGTGACAATTGCGAATTAGTAAAATATTTTTTAAGTTCAAAAAAGTTATTTTATTTCGCTGCTTAGAACAAACATTTTTCATGTTTGAAAAAATTTGTTCACATAAGTAAGTAGTGGAAAAAAATTATATATATATATATATATATATATATATATATATATATATATATATATATATATATATTTTTTTTAAATAAATTTTTTTGAGCTGGGGACATATTGCAACATCTAAATTTTTCCAAAATCCGGACTACTAATTTTATCGAAATCTTTTACTTCAGATCTAATTCAATTTCGACTTTAACTTTCGTGTTCAATTGTAATTGAATCGCTTGTGTTTGCTATGCTTCGTCCAACAAGAAGCAACAACAATGCTTAATAAATTTCTGAAATAAAATGACGATGACCATCCGCATGTGTTCTCATCGCTTGCTCAACGACGACTGAATGAAAATTTTTATAAGAGCATAACAAATGTGAGTAAATTTTTTAAACAATTGTTCTATGGGCTGAACACCACTGGTCTAATACATATAAAATCTATGTGGGCAAGGCCACCGCCAGTAACGTCACGTTCGTATACATATTTTGGTCAATATCTTTACAAAATACAATTATTTCTCCCACTTTGAGAGCGGCATATGAAAATTCTCGTCATAACTTTTGTTTCATACGCAGACAATTTTGCTGTATCTCGTTTTTTTGTGAAGTTTTGACCATTTTAAGCCGTCAGTAACGTCACCGGATTTTGGAAGTGTTTTTTGGAGGTAACTGAACGTTTGTGTAAAAATGAGCGAATTGAAAATAGTTCATGTTTATTATTACCTAGTATGTTAAAAAGGAAGGATGAAAGATGGTTTTTTATCCAAAAGGTGGGCTTAATATTTTATGTTTTAATCACGCAAATGACATAAAAGCATTGTCAGTAAAGTGACGCAAAATGTCAGTAACGTCACACGTACGAATTTCGTTAGGATTTTCAGGTCTTTTTTTCTTGGGTTAATAGAGGGACCCTAAACGGCAAAAAAAAATTATAGTAGAGGAATTGTAAGATGCAACCCTGGGGAGACATTAAGACAAACCACTTTTCGCACTAATCTCATAAAAAAAAAATTGTAGTAAATCGGGCTTGCCCTTTAGAGCTGATTTTTGTATAATAAAGTATTAGTTAATTAAATTATCTCTCAATGTATATAGCTTGAGGGTTGAAATTGGTTTTTGACCAATTTTTGACCATCATTAAAATGAAAATTTTTAATTTTTCCCTACTTTTCAGCTTTAACGGCTATTTAATGTCAGTATTTTGAACTAAAGCCAGGACACTGTAAAATAACAAGTAAAAACGTTATATTCGAACGGGTCGAATCTTAAATACCCTCCAAATAGTTAGTAAGTGAATTTAAAATGCTTAACTTGCTGGGACACAGTTCCTTTATATAATATCGTACGTCAATGCCCACTAGAGGGGCGGGGTTCAAAAATAGACAATATCATATTTTCCACAGGCGAATGTATGGGCATTGCTATTGGAGTCCAATTCTCTTGTGAGGGTATTGAAACTGTATTTTGGCGGGGTCGTTCTGGCAAGGTCTGTGGGAGACTCATTTCACCTTTGTCATAAAACTCTAAAAATAAATGCTTGAGATTATTATATACAGAATAAAATTTTTAATTTTTTTTTTGATAGAGTCATTTACGGTGCAAAGGGGGACGAGGGGGTAGGGCAAAACAGGCAGTCATAAAACTCTAAATATAAATGCTTGGGATAATTATATACAAAATTATAAATGAAATTTATTTGTTGGTGGTTAAGCAATGTCTATATGCATTTCATTGGTGCTTTACCAAATCGTCAGTAGACTTTAACCACAGTTTGGAAAAGTTAAAAACCTCTTATCTTATGCATATACTTCCGAAAACCATCTGAGAATTCACAACTTGTAAATTACAAACTATTTTCAAAAATAACAACAGAATAAGAATAAAGGCGTTAGATTATGACAGTGACCATCTAACGGTGGAAATGATTACCTCTATGAACAATGAATAAGACAATATCGTATTTTTAAAATATGATCCTAAATTTTACTACAATTATAAAATAACCAACTGGAAAAGATTGCAAAATAAATGTATACAAAAGTTTTGTCAAAAAGCACTAATTTAATTGAGACAATATGTCGAATAAACGTTTTAAAAACGTTAATTAACTTTAATGATTCAGTTCTGTCTGATATTTGGATGAAGCCCAAACCAAAACTATTTTATAACATAGGATAATTTAATAAATATTTTTACTTGTATTGATTTAGGTATTGATAACATACCCAATATAGTTTGGAAAAAGATTCCTGATATAATGATTTATAACTATTGTAACCTCTTTAATAATATGCTAAAAAATTCATACTTTCCAAATGCTTGAAAAATGGCGAAAGTTGTCATCCTTCCAAACAAGAGTAAAGAGCCAAACTGTCCAAAAAATTTACGTCCTGTAAGTTTATTACCTAATAAAAGCAAAATTTATGAGATCTGCATTAATATTTCCATAAACAAATTTTGCACTAAAAAAAAACATAATTAGTGAAAAAAATTTGGTTTCAAATTTAAACTTTCTACAGTTAACACAATACACAAACTTACCTCAGACATTAATTGGAATTGGCATAAAAAGTTCTGCACCGGATCATGTCTTATTGACATGGAGAAGGCTTTCGATAATGTATGGATTGCAGCATTAATTTATAAACTATTTCAATATGGTTTTCAAGTTTATCATGTACAATTAATTTATAATATGATAAGCGATAAAAAATTCATGGTTTGTTACGAAGATATGAGAAGTCGAAAAACCTTTAACGGTCTACAGCAAGGAATAACAAACTCGCCCATTCTATTTAATTTATTTATTTTAGACATGCTTAAAAATATAGATAATATAATTTCTTTTGCAGATGATATAATTATATATCACTCTGACAACAAAATAAGAAAAAATTAATTCTAGCCTTCAGAATTATTAATTTCGTTGAACAATATTCTATTAATTGGAACATGTCAATTAATACCACATAAAGTGAGACTATACTTTTTAGACCGCTAGTTAATAAATGTAATTATGACATTAGAAAGAATTGGAAACAATTTGAAATAAAATCTTTTTTGCATAATTGTACACTGACTAATAAGGATGTCGTTAAATACAAAGGTGTATATTATGATAAATTTTTGGACTTTAATTAGCATGCTAAAGAAACACTCATAAAAGCAAGAAGAGTTTTCGGTATATATAGACAACTATTTTACTTAAAATATTTGAAACCTAAAGTAAAACAAGTAAAAACGTTATATTCGACCGGGTCGAATCTTAAATACCCTCCAAATATTTAGTAAGTGAATTTGATATGTTTAACTTGGTGGGACACAGTTCCTTTATATAATATCGTACGTCAACGTCCACTAAAGGGGCGGGATTCAAATATATACAATATCATGTTTTCCACAGACGAACGCATGGGCATTGCTAGACCGTCTTAGGCTTCATCACAATTCTCTTTGGAGGGTATAAAAACTGTATTTTGGCGGGGTCGCTCTGGCAAGGGCTGTGGGGGAAACATTTCACCTTTGTCATAAAACTCTAAAAATAAATGCTTGGGATAATTATATACAAAATTAAAATTTCTTTTTTTTGATAGGGTTATTTAGAGGGCAAAGGGGGAGAGGGGGTAGGGCAGAAACAGATACACATAAAACTGTAAAAATAAATGCTTGGGATGATTATACACAAAATAAAAAAATATGTATATTTATTTTTAATAGGGTCATTTAGCGGGCAAAGGGGGAGGAGGGGTAGGGCAGCAACAGGCAGTCATAAAACTCTAAAGATAAATGCTTGGGATGATTATATACAAAATTTAAAAAAAAAAATTTTTTTTTTGGTAGGGTCATTTAGGGGGCAAAAGAAGAGGGGGGGGGGGGGTAGGGCAGAAATCGGCAGTCATAAAACTCTAAAGATAAATGCTTGGGATGATTATATACAAAATTTAAAAAACAAAATTTTTTTTGGTAGAGTCATTTAGGGGGCAAAGGAAGAGGGCGGGGGGGGGGTTGGGGTAGGGCTGCAACAGGCAGTCATAAAACTCTAAAGATAAATGCTTGGGATGATTATATACAAAATTTAAAAAAACATTTTTTTTGGTAGGGTCATTTTGGAGGCAAAGGAAGAGGGGGGGGGGGGTAGGGCAGAAATCGGCAGTCATAAAACTCTAAAGATATATGCTTGGGATGATTATATACAAAATTTAAAAAAAAAAATTTTTTTTTTGATAGGGTCATTTAGGGGGCAAAGGAAGAGGTGGGGGGGGGGGGGGTAGGTAGGGCAGAAATCGGCAGTCATAAAACCCTAAAGATAAATGCTTGAGATGATTACATACAAAATTTAAAAATTTTTTTTTTTTTGTAGGGTCATTTAGGGGGCGAAGGGGAAGGAGGGGGTAGGGCAGAGTAGTACCAGGTTTCGTCTCAGCTTCGTCATTAAAGCTTAAAAGTGTTATTTTTAAGGCATGTAGGCATAAGTAAAGCAATTTGTTAAATTTTTATGCTATTTTTGCCTATAATAACGCCCACTAAAGTGGGCGGGGTCAAAAAATATTTTTATTTTATTTAATGGCTCCAAGTTTAAGGCGTTGGACCGTATTTGACATAAAAATATATCATTTGCTTAACAAAATAACCAAAAAACTTTAAAAATTATGTTGTTTTTTCTGGGTTGGTTTAGTTCTTCTTAGGGGAACTTTTTTCCCTCTTGCCCGATTTAGCCCATCTTCGAACTTAACCTGCTCTAAGTTTTAAAATATATTTATGCCAAATTTCAAGAGTCTAGCTCTTTTCGTTTGGACTGTATCGTGATTTCCACAGACGGACGGACGGACGGACGGACGGACATGCTCAGTTGGTCTTAGATTTCATCACTGATCAAGAATATATATACTTTATGGGGTCTGAGATGGATATTTCGATGCGTTACAAACGGAATGACAAAGTGAATATACCCTCCAAATTCTTTTTTGGAGGGTATAAATATACCAATCACTGATAAGACCTATTTTAACATACGCATGTCCAATTTGGTTTAATATATCACCCTAAAACATGGAAAAGATAAGAGTTTTTGAAAGAAAATGTTTAAGAGCTTGTACTTCGCTATATAGGAACCCACGAAATGGATATATGAAGTACACGTCGAACAAAAAGTTATACAACAATAGATGTGTACAATGTCATGAAAATAACCTCATAATGGCTCCGCTTTATGAAAATGAAAAGTACATAATAGAGTGTTTAGAAAACGGCTTTGTTCCTCCTGAAGCTTTTCTTTACCTTGATAGCAAGAACTTCATTCAATAAATAAATGGCATTCCGGTCTTTTACCACAATCATATGCGGGGGAATATTGAAGCAGTTAACTGCAACGTAGATCCATTAAATAGAAAATACAGCACAAATATATCACGCAACAGTTTACGTTTAGTTCAACAAACGAATTCCAATAAATATTGGTGGCTACCTACATAATTAATTATTATCTGTTTTTTGTATTAATTTTATCCCTGGACACTATCTTTGCAAATTTTCATTGCAATTAAAATTATTTTATAAATATATTTTCATGTAAATAAATAAAACCTAAATCAAATGTCGTAAAAACCAACTATGACCATACTAAAATTTCTAGAGAGCTCGACTAAGAGACATTGTATATATTGCAAAAAAATTATTTATATTGCTAACTAGTGTTTATACAGTTTAACTATATTCTTATGGCCAATAAACAAAAAAAAGCCGTACAATTGAGACGTCGTAATAGTCTGAGGCCGCTAATAGCGTCCAAATCCACCCTTTCATCCTGATAGCTACCATCTAAATACTCTGCCAATTATCTATAATTTTATCCTTTTGCTCGATTCCGAAAAACATATTGCTCGGCGACTGTTTCGTTGTACAATGAATTGTATTGTTAATGGCATGTTTCACCCGTGTGAGTGTGTTTCACCCAGTCAGAGTGCTTAATAAATCGCCCAAACTCAATTGAAGTGCAACCAGCCGGGTACGAAGGAGTTATGCTGCGCTCTGCGGAAATTTTTTAGTTCTTACAGCCGGCCGAGGCGAAATAATAGTGATAGGTGTACGTGTGATATGTGGATATATGTGTATATATATATATATATATATATATATATATATATATATATATAAATTTTTTTTTTTTTTTTTTTTTTTTTTTTTTTTTTTATGGACGTAATGATAGCAACTATCAATAGTGGCCCCACGACAACTTCACTAGCACCACCCTGGGACAGCTTTGGCATTTCATCAGGGTGGGTAGTATTATCAGTATTATTCCTACGTCCTCCTTAGTTCCTAGGTAAGGAGGTTCGGAACTGATGCGCATATTTAATCGTCAGTAGCTAACGAATCCTAAGACGTACTAACTCTCCTACGAATCTGTGCTAATCTGCGAAGTTCTATTAGAACAAGCTGTACAAAACTACACACTCTGGTCCAATTCAATAAGGATTCCAGCATGGTCGGTATAATATTCTCCGGGCTGATCATACGCCCCAAGCCTTCCTCTAAATACGACCTCCAGTTGCTGAATCGTGAGCAGACAAAGACGACATGCTCAGCATCCTCAACCACATTCCCACCACAGTGTGGACAGAACGGAGAGTCGTCGTGCTTAAAACGAAATAGATATGACCTAAAGCAACCATGTCCAGACAAGAACTGTGTTAGGTAATAGTTCAGATCACCATGTTTCCTAGTCAGCCATAATCTGATGTCGGGTATTAATGAATAAGTCCATCTTCCCTTTTCAGTGGTTGACCACCGTTCTTGCCATTTTTGCATACATAAATCAGAGTTATCCCTATTCATGATTTCTAAATCGATAGGGATCATACCCGCAATGATAAAAGCCGCCTCGTCCGACACTGTCCGAAATGCACTACATACTCTTAAAGCAGCTAGCCTATACACAGGGCATACCAGCCCCACATATGTGGAATATCTAAGTGAGTCTGACCATACCGGGTGTGCATATAGGATAATGCTCCTTACTACTCCAGCGAGCAGTTTCCTCTGAAGATACTTTGGCCCTCTCGTGTTTGGCATGATCCGAGATAGCGCCAAACAGGTCCCTGATGCTTTGGATGCTATATATCGCAAGTGCTCGCGAAAAGATAGCCGTGTGTCAATCATCACACCCAGATATTTCAGAAATGCCTTTGATTCTATGGAACAGGTGCCAACATTGAGGGTAATAGTTTCCCTAGCCTTACGACTACTAATCAAAACCGCTTCGGTTTTATGATCAGCTAGAGTCAATCCCATTGCAGTGATCCAGGACTTTACTAATTGTACGCTGGCATTTGCAATGGTTTCTGCCTCCAGCAATTCCTTAGCTTCACACACCAGCGCTATATCGTCTGCGAATCCCACAATCTGCACTCTCTCAGGTAACCTCAACCTTAGTACTCCATCGTACATTACGTTCCACAACAATGGTCCAAGTATCGATCCTTGGGGAACACCACCACTAATCCTACGTTTCCTTATACCCGCATCTGTACTATAGATCAATTCCCTATACCGGAAATAATCCTGCACTATCCCTATCAGATATTCTGGGATGTCCAATCGAGTTAGAGCATCAACAATATGCACCCAGCTCGCTGTGTTGAACGCGTTCTTCACATCCAGCGTCACAACTACACAGTACTCCTTTGTGCCATTCCTCCAACTCCTGCCATAGATAGTCCGTGCAGCAGTTTCTACTACCACGTTTATAGCATCCACTGTTGACCTCGCCCTCCTGAAGCCAAATTGGTTGTCTGATAGACCATTTCTGTCATCAACGCAATTCCCAAGTCTTCGGCAGATCACACCCTCTAGCAACTTCCCACATGTATCTATCATACACAGTGGCCGATAAGATGAGGGATCATCTAGGGGTTTATTGGCTTTTGGTATTAATACCAACTTCTGCCTCTTCCATCTTGTTGGAAAAATTCCCCTACCTAAGCATGTATTCACCATTCTTAAGAACTGCTCGGGACAAAGCCTGACGGCCTCCTTTAATACTATATTTGGAATGCAGTCGAGTCCAGGTGCCTTCTTGTCTCTAAACCTAGAGACAACGTCCTCAATCTCAGCTATTGTAACCGGGGGAAAATTTAATGTCCCAATTGGAGGGTTGTGCTCCCAAGGTGGTGCGTCCTGCTGGGGAAAGAGATGATCTACAATTTCCTCCAGGATTGGCCCCTCACTCGGTTGCAACGGGGTCAGGCATTTAAGTTTTTTGGTGACCAGCTTATATGCGAGACCCCAAGGATTATCATCCACCTCATCACAGATATTAAGAAAACACTGCCGCTTGCTCCTACGAATTGCATCCTTTAGGGCCTTCCTCCTATTCCTGTAATTCTCCTGGTATACGCTATTCTCTAACCTACCTCGAGTTCTTGTATACTGCCTTCTGGCACGTATACACTCCGCCCTCAAACCGGCAATATCATCATTCCACCAATAAACCGGTGACCCCTTTACGGATCCTTTCCGCCTCACCATAGATGCATCGCACGACCGCGTGATATGGTTTACCAATTGTTCTGCCATATCCTCAGCTGAACCATTTAATTCCATACCTTCCATACAGATGGCAAAAATATCCTTATCAAAGGTATTCACTTTCCATCCCGACAAACCTTGTGCACGGGGAGTCACATGCCGTATATCATCCTGTATATCCATAATTATGGCACTGTGATCGCTGTGAGTATAAACATCAGATACTCTCCAGTTTACACGGTTTATAATGGTATACATATATATATATATATATATATATATATATATATATATATATATATATATATATATATATATAGGTGAAATTCCGCGAGACTTTCACTGCAGAAAAGAGCAGCCTCACTGGGACTTCCGAGTGCGCTTATTCATGAAATTTTAAAAAAGGATCTGAAGTTCCATCCTTTTAAAATGCAAATCGTTCAAGAACTGAAAGAAAGTGACTTTGATTTACGCAAACATTTTTGTGAAACGATTTTGGAGGTGTTTTCGCACTGTAAATCCCATTTTTTGGAGCCGGGACTCATTTTCACTTAAGCGGCCACGTCAACAATCAAAACTGCCGTTACTGGTCTCCAACAACTCGCAACTCTCGATTAAAACATCAAAAACCATTGCGTTGCCGAACGGTAACTGTTTGATATAATTAGAGCTTTTTTTCGAAAATTCTCGACGCCAGGCGACGAATGTCAACTGTGAAAATGATCGACGGAATTCTTTTTGCCAAACCTGCGAGCACATCCATCGAACTCTTCACACAAGTGGTTTGAACAGGACAGGCGACTGCATACACAGTCAGAGCTTCGATGAATTTGCTTCGGGGAAATTTCTCCCAGAAACTGATCACTGGCTGTGGGGACATCCCATGGCCAACGAGGTCGCGAGTTACGTCTGTAATCCCACATACTCAACCAACCCTCGTAGACATAAATTCAATAATTGATAAATATACCAAACAAACTTAAAAACAAAGTCAAATACTCTTGGTAACAGTTTGAAAACAATGAAATGTTTATGCAACTAAATATATTTTTTACTTCTTTTTATTTTCTGAAATTTGATTTCTTTTAGGCTATTTCATAAGCACTTAGGTCTATGACATTTTCATTCATCCAAAGTTTATTTCACTATACATAGTAAAATACAATTTAGTTGAAATTCTAAACCTTTAGTAAACATTGACCAATTGACCCCTTGAAGTCATCGACTTTTATTGCGATGACCCAGTAATTAAAAATGCTAAGTTGAAGAAAATATTAAACTACAACGAAAACAAAAGAAATTATATTAAGCATAAAATATATTAAAATAAGTGAGTCTTAAGAAGATATTGAGACACTACCAGTGCTGCCACTTAAAAAAAATATTCTAACCAAAATATTTGAAAAAGTTACAAAATTTGAGAAAAAATAACCAAATTTAAAATGCACTGTTTTATTTGGAAAAAAAACATAAAAATTTATTTGAAGTTGAAATGTTTTATTTGGGAAAAAAACATAAAAATTTGTTTGAAGTTGAAATGCAATGCAAAGTTAATAATTACAAAACAAGCAATATAATTCATTTACATATTTAAAGAATTTTTACTACTGAAAAAATAACGAGAAACTCCAGTACATATTTATATTTTTGTTTTACAAGAGTCAATTTTCCGAATATACAGGCCTATTCTGTAAATCACGTGGTTTGAAATCGTGTGATTTTAGAAAATTATCTCCACTAATAGAAATATTTTTCCAGACATTTTTCAATATTGCTGTTGTATATAGCTTCAAATATCATATCCAGAAGAAAACTTCTGTATCTAATTTTAAGAACGTTTTCAGGGCCATGATTTATTTTTGAATTCACGCGATTTCAACCCGACGTGATTTACAGAACAGGCCCGATAGTTAATTTTCTTTAAAGTACATAAATAAAACTATTATAACATTTATTTTTAATAGTAACGTTGTAATAAACTAAATTTAAACTTCACAAAACAAAAACATAATAAATTTTTATCAAGACAAAACTGATTTTTTATATAAAATTTTAAGCTTGTCTGTTATAACAACACCATTCCCAAAAGAATTCGGGTATTTGGGTACACTCCAATGGAAAATAGTAAATTTTTCGTATAAAAATTTTTCTGGCATAATTGGGTAAAATTTTTTACAACCCTTGAAAGCAAAAATTAACTATGAGCAAAAATATGTGGAAATACTAAATAATAAGCTTTATTTTGAAGAATATAACTATCCAGAATATTTTCATAACATCTGTAATATACAACGAATAGAAAATAGAGATATTAAAGATAACATTGATTTTTCTCATATGAATAGCGAAGAACGTCAGGCAACCTTAAGGCTGCTTACTGAGTTCGAAACAATATTTTTTAAAGAAGGGGACGATTTATCATGTACAAATGAAGTACATCACGATATAGTAACCACAAACGAAAGGCCTTTATATTCTAAAATATACAGGTACCCTCAAATCCATGAGGAAGAAATTAAACGTCAAACTAAAGAAATGATTAAACAAAAGATAATAAGAGAAAGCAATTCCCCATATAATAGCACACTGTGGGTCGTCGAAAAGAAATTAGATAACTCAGGAGAAAAATGTATAGAATCGTTATTGACTACAGAAAATTAAACGAATTTACAATCGATGACAAATACCCTATTCCGAATCTAAATTCATTGTTAGACAAAATTGGTAGAGCACAATATTGTACAACATTGGATTTGGCAAAAGGATTCTACCAAATTCCAGTAAGGGAGGAATATAGGCCAAAAACAGCGTTTTCAACACCATTTGGACATTATGAGTTTATTCGTATGCCATTTGGTCTGAAAAATACTACATCAACCTTCCAAAGTCTGATGAATAAAATCTTACATGAATATATTTACAAAATATGTGTCGTCTATATGGGTGACATATTAGTGTTTGGAACATCCGTAGAATAACACTTAACTAATCTAAGGCTAATATTTAAAGCACTAAAAAGAGCACATCTCAAAATACAAATTGATAAATGTGATTTTCTAAAAAAAAGAAACTCAGTTTTTAGGGCATATTCTTACCGCAAACGGAATAAAACCAAATAACGCTAAAATAGCAATAATAAAAAATTTGAAAATACCAAATAATACAAATCAAATAAAATCTTTTTTAGGTATGACAGGCTTTTATAGAAAGTTTGTCAAGGATTATGCAAAAATTGCATACCCCATTATACGATTTTTAAAAAAGGATCAACCAATTAATATATCCTAGTTACATTACTTCTTTTGAAAAGCTTAAAGACTTAATAACAAATTCGCCGATATTGCGTTACCCAAATTTTGCAAAGAAATTTAAAATCACAACGGATGCAAGCAACTTTGCCCTTGGAGCTGTCTTATCTCAAGATGGACACCCTATAGCATATGCGTCTAAAACATTAAACAAGCATGAAAGTAATTATGCTACTATGCTCGCCATAGTATGGACAGTAAAATACTTTCGACCATATGTTTTTGGCAGAATGTGATCATCAACCACTAAAGTGGCTCATGACAAAATATTCAGGTAAAGATATAAACACAGAACTTCAGAGATAGCTTCTCAGCTTGGGAAAATATAATTTTTCAATTGAATATATTAAAGGAAAAACTAACAATGTCGCCGATTTCTTGAGCCAAAGAAGAAGCGACGAAATTATTGCTCAGATGAAAATTCTACATGGTGAAAGAGAAAATAATACAGCCGAAATAGGAACGGTCCATTCCCAAGAGGAAGACCTAGGTTATACAATTTCAATTTTATATACAATAGTCAATCGGTTTAAGACACAAATAATAGTTACAGAAGAAAAACGAAACACGATTGAAAATATGTTCAAATTTAAACATATTTACATAGATAAAAATGATATTCACCACAGTAGAGTCCTCGATATCATAAGAAAAGAAATAGATAAAGAAAAAGTGGGAATATACTCTAACCTAAATGATCACGAATATTACAAAGTACAGAAAGTTATAGAAGAGGAATTTTCAACGAACCCTAATGTTAAATTCGTCAAATGTTCTCGATAAGTAATGGACTTCGAAAATGACGAAGAACTAAGAAAAAAAATTGCCCTCTTTCATAACCACGAAAGCGGACAATGTGGTATAACTGCAACTTTCGAAAAATTAAAAATCTAATCCTCAGCTTAAAGAAGAAATAAGGAAAGTCATTAACAACTGCGATATATGCTCAGGAGGAAAATATGATAGAAACCCCATCAAAAATAAGTTTTACATAACCGAAACCCCACATACTACTAATGAAATACACGTATGTCAATAGCAAACATTCCTTCATCGTTTTTATATCCTCCACAAAAAGGTGAAAGGGTGTATGTATATAGGTTTGTCATTCCGTGTGTAATTTCATCGATATCAAAATGGGACCCCATAAAGTATATATATTCTGGATCCTTATGAATAGCGATGACGATTGAGCGATGTCCGTCTGTCCGTCCGTCTGTACGTGAAATCGGTTTTCCCAAGCCCCCAGAAGAGCTAGAGACTTCGTTCTTGGACCGTTGGATTGGAAATGAGCTTAATAGAGTGGTATTGAGTGGTAGAATTCAGAAAGATCCGAAGTACGGTTCCAGCGCTGGGAAGCTTACACCTATTTCTCGATGCAAAATGTATACCAAAACTCATTTCTTATTTTTAATGTTTGTAAATTAAACCTATTTCGTGCTTTGGGAAGCCTCAATGGTCTATTAAAAACTAAAAAAAATCAAATTTTTTCCAGGGATGGAAAATAAAACATTTTTTTTCGGTTCATTCCGTATTTTGTAGTACATGTAGTAACTAAAATTTTTAAAAATTTCAAGTTTTTCTTTAACAAAACCTCTTTATACGTCATGAATATTTGCATTGACCAAAAAAAAAATTTTTTAATTCAAATTTTGCTTCCAGGGATGGTAAATTGCATTTTTTTATACCTGAAAGTAACCAAACAGGCAAATGATGTTGTTTTTTTTTGCTAACTAAAACTGTTTTATAATTTAGGAAGAACAAAATTGGTATCAAAAATTAAAAAAGAAATCCAAATTTCGAAATCACGGATGGACAAGTGCAATATTTTGTAGTACATGAAAGTGGGCCAAATGGTTAAAAAATTTAAATTTTTCTTAAATAAAACTACTTTATACCTCAAGAAGACTTGCACTGATAAAAAATAAAACATAAAATTTCGCTTTCAGGGTTGGGAAAATTGAAGTTTTTTTGGTACATGCAATATTTTGTAGTACATGTAGTAACCAAAATGGTTATAAATTTTGAGTTTTTTTTAAATAAAATCACATATACTTCATGAAGATTTGCATCGATAAAAAAAATTTTAAACATTAAAATTTCGCTTCCAGGGGCGGGAAATTGAAATTTTTTTATACATAAAAGTATCCAAAATGGTTAAAAATTTAAAATGTTTCTTCAATAAAACTACTTTATACCTCATGAAGAATCAATTTATAAAAACGCAAAAAATTTAAATTTTTTTTGGTACATGCAATATTTTGTAGAACATGAGAGTGACCAAAATGGTTTAAGATTTTCGTAAATAAAACTACTTTATAAGTAATGAAAACTAGCGTTGGTAAAAAAAGAAACAAAAATGAAAATGTCGCTCGCAGGGATGGGAAATTGGTATTTTTTTTATACATAAAAGTAACCAACAAGCCAACTATCGCCGGTTTTTTACTAATTAAAACTATTTCTTAATTCAGGAAAAACAAAATTGGTATCAAATAATAAAACAAATCAAAATTTCGATTCCAGGGTTGGATAACTTCAATATTAACTTCAATATAATACATAAAAGTGACCAAAATGGTTAAAAATTTGAAGTTTTTCTTAAATAAACTTCATTATTATGAGTCGCATGAACCTCATTATTACATTGGTAAAAAAAAATTAAAATTTCGTTTCCACGGTTGGGAATTTGAAATATTCTTTATGCATAAAAGTAACAAAAGAGGCAATTGACGTTGTTGTTTTTGCTAATTAAAACTATTTTATAATTCAGGCAGAACAAAATTAGTGTTAAAATCTTAAAAAATCAAAATTTCGATCCCATTGTTGGACAAATGAAATATTTTATGGTACATGAAAGTGACGAAAAAGTTTAAAAATTCACTAAGAATTGCATTGGTAAAAAATAAAAATTCGCTTCCAGAGTTTGAAAATGGAAATATTTCTGGTACTTAAAAGTACCCACATAAATTCCAAATATTGTTTTTTTAGTGAATTAAAAGGAAGAAATAAATTGGTATTAAAAGCAAAAAAAGTCTAAAAGACTATTCTACGGTTGGACAATTAGAACCTTTTGGGGTAAATGAAACGGATTTTTTCTTTTCGTTTATAAATTAAAGATATTTAATATTTTTGAAAGACGTTCAGAGGTATTAGAAGTAAGAAGAGCCCAAAAATGTAAACGTTGTCTTAAATATAAAAGTAACTGATAACATCATTTTGTTTTTTTAATTATTTTTTAATTAAAACTACTTTCTGTTTTAGTAAGCAAGAAAGAAAGAAAGAAGAATTTCATCTGTGAAGGGTATTTAAGATTCGGCATAGCCGAATATAACACTTTGTTATTGATAAGTTTTCAAAACATGCCACATGTTTGCCACTTACGGACAAAAATAGTATTACACTTGTTGGACAATTACAACAGTTTTTAGCGATTAAAGGAAAAATAAGGAAGATGGTATTCGATAACGAATTTAATAATGAAAATGTTAAAACATTTATGCAAGCTGAAGAAATAGAATATGATATTACTAAACCAAATAGCCACACTGTCAACAGCGATATTGAAAGGCTAAATAACACGTTCACAGCGAAAATAAGAACTTTAAATCTAGAAAATCATTTACCAATTACACAACAAATATATAACGCCATAATATTATGCAATGACACATATCATAGCACTATCAAATCCACACCATTACAAGTTCAGAATCATACAATTGATCATACCATAAAATATGAAAGGTTATGTAAAGTAAAAGTTTGTTTTTTTGCTAATTTTTTCGACCTATTTTTTATATAAAAATACAATATTTTTCAAGCTTAAGGTCTTTATGATATATATTTATATATATATATATATATATATATATATATATATATATATATATATATATATATTTATATGAAGTTTTTCTATTTAACACATTGTTGTCACAATACTAATATATAAATGAAATTTATTTGTTGGTGGTTAAGCAATGTCTATATGCATTTCATTGGTGCTTTACCAAATCGTCAGTAGACTTTAACCACAGTTCTGAAAAGTTAAAAACCTCTTATCTTATTTTTTGAATTCTCAGATGGTTTTCGGAAGTATATGCATAAGATAAGAGGTTTTTAACTTTTCAGAACTGTGGTTAAAGTCTACAGACGATTTGGTAAAGCACCAATGAAATGCATATAGACATTGCTTAACCACCAACAAATAAATTTCATTTATATATATATATATATATATATATATTTATTTTTCAATATTTCGTTAACCTTTGGTTAACTTCTTCAGGAAATTGTTATTATTTTTTTATGTTTTCTTTCAATGAAAATATTTTTATTTACAATTCTAAAAAACAATGTGTATCATAAAATTAAAAAAAATATTAAAAAAATTTCCTAATTGTGAAATAACTACATAAGTCTATATGTTCATGTATATGAATATAAACAAATATTAGTGAAAAGACTATATAAAATATTTCAATATACATATGTATGCAAAAATAAAAATGTTTTTTAAATAACACATAGTTTTGATATTTTAACGTAACAAAACAATGAAAAACACACCGTGTGTAACTGAATTCTAAACTATTTTAAATATTACAAATACAAAATGTCAACAACATAATATATTTATAACTATTATGTTATTAAACATAAACATAATGTAAATTGAAAAATACAGACTTTAACATACATACATGTATGCTTTAAATATTTTAACCAACAAATATACATTCATATTATTTCAACATAACAAAACAATGAAAAACAATTAATATATATTACAAAATTTTCATAAAAAACATAGCTGCGAAAAAATTACATAAATATGTATGTATAATATATATAAAATTAAAATGTTTTTACATAAAAATAACATAAACAATAAATTCCAATATATATACACATACATGTATATAATGTATAATAAATACTCCAACATGAACAAAAGAAAATATATGTATATGTTATATATTTTTGTCCTAAATTTTGTTATTATTTTTTGTGTAACAAATATCTATAAGATTGTGCAACATTGACTGTGTCTGTTCTGAAATTCATTCTCCATTTATAATTTGTAACATTTCTAGCATATATCTACGTTTGTAATTAAATTATGTATTTAAAATTGAAATATTTTCAAAATCAGGATAATGATCTCGTTTGATTATTTTTCTTCATGTCCCATTTTTCTGAATTGTTTGTTCCATCATACCTAAGTCAAACTTTTTTGGTTTGAATTTTATACTTAAGTACATGTGAACGTTTTTCCAATATTTTATTATTGGTAGCTAAAGCCATAGCTTAAATTTGTATGTAGTAAGAATTTTAACGAACATTTATATTGCTATATTAAATTGAATTAAGATTCATAGGCTAATTGTTCGAAATTTGTTTTTAAATCTCAGAAAGACATGATAAATATTCCAAGGCACAAAGGCAAGTCAACATCAGTTTTTGTTATTCAACTTACACAGCAGAGCAGAACAGCTGTTTTCGAAAGACGCAACCCTTTCATCATCAGTGCTCATGTGTATTGTGTTTGTCACCACTTATTAGGTGGCTTAGTTGAATTTGATAACAGTTCCTATTTACACAAATTTTAAGCCTAGTACTCTGTTTGAATTTGTGGAATATGTTGCGCAACATGACTTATTTCAGTTTCAGTTTTTTTCCTTTTTAATTGAAATTATGTTTTCTATTTTCAATGAGAAATATTTTTTTTCGTTCGAAATAAATAACATTCATGTTATTTCACATGTTTTTCATAATTAAAACAGAGTACTAGTCTAGCAACATTTTTCCACAAATATTTCGATTGAATATTTTTTGTATGGGTTCTGTCAGAATTTCACATGAAATTTGAAACAGAATACTAGGCTTTATTGTGAAAAAGAATACGAGAACAGTATCAACCTGATGTTAACATTTTTTTTTTGTTATAATACCCGTGTTACCGTTTGATTATTTTTCTTCATGTCCCATTTTTCTGAATTTTTTGTTCCATCATACCTAAGTCAAACTTTTTTGGTTTGAATTTTATACTTAAGTACATGTGAACGTTTTTCCAATATTTTATTATTGGTAGCTCAAGCCATAGCTTAAATTTGTATGTAGTAAGAATTTTAACGAACATTTATATTGCTATATTAAATTGAATTAAGATTCATAGGTTAATTGTTCGAAATTTGTTTTTAAATCTCAGAAAGACATGATAAATATTCCAAGGCACAAAGGCAAGTCAACATCAGTTTTTGTTATTCAACTTACACAGCAGAGCAGAACAGCTGTTTTCGAAAGACGCAACCCTTTCATCATCAGTGCTCATGTGTATTGTGTTTGTCATGAATATATGTATGTGTTTGTCATGATATGAATCTTAATTCAATTATGTAAATAAATGTTCGTTAAAATTCTTACTACAAACCAGTCATAAAATTCTAAAAAATGTTTGGGATGATTATATACAAAATTTAAAATATTTTTTTGATAGGGTCATTTAGTGGCAAAGTGGGAGGAAGGGCTAGGGCAAAAACAGGCAGTTATAAAACTCTAAAAATAAATGCTTGGGATGATTATATACAAAATTTAATTTTTTTTTTTTTTTTTTTTTTGAAAGGTCATTTAGGGGGTGAATTTGGAAGAGGGAGTAGGGCAGAGTAGTACCAGGTTACGTCTCGGCTTCGTCATTAAAGCTTAAAAATTTTATTTTTAAGGAATGTAGGCTAAACTAAATCAATTTCTTAAATTTTTACATTATTTTTGCATATAATAACGCCCACCAAAGAGGTCGGGGTCCAAAAATTATTTTTATTTATTTTATGGCTCCAAGTTTAGCATTTGCTTAACAAAATAACCAAAAAACTTTAAAAATTATGTTTTTTTGTGGGTTGGTTTAGTTCTTCTTAGGGAAACTTTTTCCCCTTGTCCCATTTAGCCCATCTCCGAACTTAACCTGTGCTATCCTTCGAGATATGTCTGTGCCAAATTTCAAGAGTCTAGCTCCTTTCGTTTGGGCTGAATCGTGTTTTTCCCATATGGACGGACGGACATGCTCATATCGTCTTAGATTTCATCACCGATCAAGAATATATATATATATATATATATATATATATATATATATATATATATATATATCTCAGATGGATATTTCGCTGCGTTACAAACGGAATGACAAAGTGAATATAACCTACGTATAAAAAAACTTACTTCAAATTTCTTCCTTCAAATTTCACAAACGCATCAACCGATTTTGACCCGGGTAGTAACGATCGACGGTGGTTTTGAATGTTAAGAGCTGATTAGTTTGCGGAATCGATCGGCAAAGTTCTTTAAAAGTTAGTTAAAAATTCGCTTGTGAAAATTAGTCTTTGTTTTTTTTTAAGGTTTCTCAAACTCTATCGGTCCGATTCGGTTACAATTCTAAGTTTGATGGAGCTCTTTGACGCCACTAAATCACTTTTTGAGAATTTGTTCGTTTACAAAATTTCGTGGACGCATCAACCGTGTTTTTTTGAATGTCAAGAGCTGATCAGTTTTTGGAATCGAAGGCAAATCCGTTTAAAAAGTTATTCTTATAAAAGAAAACACTTTTGACATATTTTTTTAGTTTTTTCATATATCTCAAGTTTGAAAAAACCCATTGAAACGCGACTAACTTAGTTGGAGTCTTTTCAGGCATTCAAAAGATATAAGCGGGTCACATACAAATATACATACATAAGGACGACTTCTCAGGAGTAGTCAGGAAAGCTTCCTAGGAACTCGACATGTCAAGTTTCACTACCTTTCCGATTTTTTTTAATATCAATATTCTTAGCGGAAAGGTAAAAACTCCTAAAAATAGCTAAGCGCCCTTATTACAACTTTATATTAGTTAGATAAAAATAAGATATTGTCGAATGTAAATAAAGTTTTCCATCATTATACTTATGCTTAAACCTAAAGTGAACGATAGCTGGAGCCGGGTTCCGTGTATCTTGTATGTTAAATAATAACAAGCTAACGTCCTATAAAATCCTACTTTTAAGTAGTATGAAGTTGCAACAAATGCATATTTTAAGCATAAATTCCTGAAAATATCGCGAATAAATTTTATTAATTTTGTAAACAATTAATTACAATGCTCAGCAGCAAAATCCTCCTTTAAATAAAACTATGAGGACTATATGGATTTTGATGCGCTGAACTGAATTCCGTTTTCGGTTTTTTCCATCAAGTCGGATTTTTTTAATAGGCGTGGCAAATTAAATATTCACATTGCAAAGGTGAAATTTCTCCTCCACAGCCCATGCCAGAGCAACCCCGCCAAAATAGAGTTTTAATACCCTCCAAAGAGAGTTTGGCCCCATAAAGTATATATATTCTTGATCACTGATGAAGTCTGAGACGATCTAGCAATGCCCTTACGTTCGTCTGCGGAAAACATGATATAGTCTTTTTTGGGACCCCGCCCTCTTTAGTGGGCGTTAACGTACGATATGATATTAAAAAATAGTGTAAATAATGAACAATTTGCATTCCTTAAGCCTACAAGAAGCTGAGATGTTCTCTGATTTTGCAGAGGTGAAACGTCTCTCCCACGACCCTTCCCGCAATGACTCGCTCAAAATAGAGATTTAAAATTGGGTACAGAAATGTCTTAAAGGAAATCTGTCGCACCAAGTTAAACATTTTAAATTTACTTACTAAATATTTGGAAGGTATTTAACACATCTCGCGCCAAGCCCCAAAATCGCAATTCACTCATTCGGGCCAAAAAATATTTTTTCCTGAAAACATTCTGTTTAGGTCTACTTATTGCATATTTGAAAACAAAAAGTGAAAATTTTCTCCCTTTCCATGGTTTTTCAGCAATTTTCCGCGTGTGCACCGGTGAACACGCGGCTCCAGGAAGTAATTTTACTTCCTAGGGCCAGCGTGATCACCAGTGCACACGCAAAACTTTTTCTTTCTTTACCGTTTCAGACTAGTTAATTCAGCTAATTTGAAAAATAAATAATAGATGTTAACGCAAATACTTAGTTTAAAAAAGATAAACGCAACTTTGAATGCTGATCTCTCTGATCTGACAGATTTTAGTGACTTAGAAGATGATGCTGATGTTGCTAGAGACAGGGATTACATTCCTTCTAGTAATTGTGATAAAGAGTCAGAAAATTGTTTTGGTATGGTAAAAAATTGTTTATTCCAATATAAAAATGAAAAAATAATTAAGAAAATCTATCCACCTGTTCTCATTGAACCAAATACTCCTAAATTTTATCCGCCCCTGACATACTATGTGTTTGCGTGTGTGGTATAAAATTTATGAAATAAAATAAAAATACACTATTTTAATTAAAATTTGTGATGAGTTCCTTTATTTTTTTCAACTCTTTGTTACCTTGACTAGCGATATGTGGTTCCGAAAAAGTTCACAAAGCAAGTGCTATAACTAGTAAAAATTTAAGATGGCGAAGACAATGTTTAACCTACCCGTTAGCGCTTTAATCGTTGGAATCCAAGAAAATATTCCAGCCAAACAATGTTGATAACAAAGGAATAATATTTGGATCCCAATAGAGAATTCCAATAAAATACATAGACGGAAAACTAATAAGTTAATAATATAAACAAAGATATCAAACGTAAACATTGCCGGCTACCTTGCAGGAACATAGTTACATGCAAAACAGTGAATTTTAAGTATAAATAATAAAGTAAATACTTCGCTATAATACAAGGTATATTTATATATATATATATTTTTTCATAATACAAAAGGCGAATGGTTTTTACGACAGATCCATCAACTGAGTTTTGCGGCATGGTTTTCAGCAGATCCATAAACTGAATATGGTTTTTACCACAGACCCATAAACTGAACCCGTGCGGGATGGTTTTGGTCAGATCCATGAACTGTGTTAAAGAACGATATTAAAACGGGGATTGGCCAGAAATGACCCACCCAAATATCGTGTGTTGAGCCATCAGACAACCCGGACTCGTCGTTGATTGGCCTGTAAATACTTGGGCAACTACTTCTGGCCCCAAAACTAGTGCCACCTAACCGGAGTGGTAAAATGTGGGATCCGCCAACTTGAAATCAGGAAACTGATTTCCAATTGTTGGCGATACGTCTTCGACGGGCGTTTTCACACCACGCATCGCAGAAACTTTAGCGGTTAATGAAATCCGCTTTAATGGGTCATAAATCGATTCAATATTCACACGACAATATGCATCTGCAACAGGAATCATTAACCGCTGCACCAAATGTTGGCAAGTATAGCTGTGGCTGCAGCAAAGGTCAATGACTTCCCGCAATTGAATCTTTTTATTCCCCATGCGCAATTTCACCTGAAATGTTGGTGAGAACGCTATCACGTGACGAAGAGGCAGCATAGGCCCAGTCGACGTGCTTGGGAGCGGCCGTGAAGACGCAGGCACTGGCTTCGATTTGATGGTGGAGGATTTTTTGTCTTTCGCACCCGGAGAATGCAGCAGAGTGTTATGTTCACCCTCACATCTATTACACTTCCGAGTGCTAAGACAATCTTTCCTTGTGTGGTGTTCTGACAAACAGCGCGAGCAGTAACCAAAGGTAAGGATATGCCGCAATTTTTTGTCATGGGCCAAGCGTTTGAAGCGAAGGCACCCTCGTAAGGGATGCGGTTTCTTGCAAAGTTTGCATTGCTTGGCCTCAACCTTTTCTACCACTTTCGGCGACGTCGGCGAGTCGGAGTTGTCAATGGGCTGGCGTTTGCTGGCGACTTCGATGGTATTTGTTGAAGTAGCAGGACCATCCGCCTTGGGAATGACCGCAGAAACCCCTTCAGACTGCGGTGTCTCCAATGATGAGCCCGATACCTCCATCGCCTCTTCGTATTCCTCCAGCAATACAGCTTCCGAAAATATGGGTAAAGCGTCCATATTACTAGGAAAGAATGAAGTTTAGTGAATGCGATAAAATTAGGTGGTCAAAATGACCAGTTTTGTGATTGGTCGTCTAACAATCCCATTTTGTGTTCGAACGTCGGCGACGCGAACATGATCATCAGTATCTGGATACGTTTTCACGACCCGACCTAACTTCCAGGCAGTGGGCGAAAGTTGCTCATGACGAATAGCAACTAAATCATTTACAGCTATATCACACTCAGGAAATTTCCATTTATAACGTTTATGCAAATTCTGTAAATATTCTTCTTTCCATCGGCGACAAAAATCATGCGTAAGCGCCTTAACTTTGCGGTATCTATTTATCAAACCTATTGCTGACTCATATATTGAAAGTTCAGGGGGCTCCAATATTGGCCCGCCTATCAAAAAATTACCCGGAGTAAGAGCCACTGGCTCATTAGGACCATCCGACATAGGACATAGTGGGCGCGAATTTAGACACGCCTCTATTTTCGCGAGTACAGTTGAAAGTTTCTCAAATGTATACTTAACAGATTGAGCCTCCTTTCGAAAATTATGTTTAAAACTTTTGACAGCCGGCTCCCAGAGTCTACCCATATGGGGCGCACCAGCTGGGATAAACCGCCACGAAAGACCCTGAACTCCAAATGTTGAACACTTTCCTTCAAAAAAGTGCGAAAATCCTTTTCAATCTCCCGAGAAGCATCTACGAAATTTGTGTCATTTCACCTTCGATATTTCATCACTTGAAATCGTTGCCGACTCAAAAGTATACTTGCCCCTATGTGCAGAATGTGTCCGATATTAAAAACGAAACAAATATGATATCACTCTGAGAGCACGATCAAGCTTAGAAAATCTATTCAACACATCTTCAAAATCTGAAAAGAATACTGCATGCGTGTTAATAACTTTGGCCTCGACATCTATGTCCATAGGCGAAAGATCCTTTATGGTCCAATTAGACTTAGCATTACGCAGCCACGTCGGTCCATGCCACCAGAGATCACTTCCTGCCAGATTCGAAGGTGAAACTCCTCTACTAGCTAAATCTGCTGGACTATCTTCCGACCTAACATGATACAAGTTGTGTTTTCCGACATTCTCCTGAACTGTGCACACTCTATTAGCAACAAACGTTGTCCAACTACTTGGCGTTTTCCTCAACCAACAAAGCACAATAGTAGAATCGGTCCAACAATACACCTGTTTGATTGAAATACCAATTTCGGTACTCACTGTTTTTAAAAGCTCCGAAGCCAAAACTGCTCCACAAAGTTCCAGCCGATGCAAAGAAATAGATTTAATAGGAGCGACATTCGTCTTACAAGAGAGTAAGTGTGCATAAATTTCGTCAAATGCTTCAATGCGAATATAAATTGCTCCCGCGTATGGTTTTTCCGAGGCGTCGGAAAAACATGAATTTCTGCTATAGAATCTGGAGAATAATGTACCCATCGCGGTATCCGAATACTGTTTACATCCTTATAAAAATCAACGAATTTTCTCCATTCCCTTTCCGTTGACGAGAGCAAGAAATCATCCCAATCAATATTGTCGAGCCAAATCTTCTGCATAATCATCTTTGCGACAACAATTACCGGAGCTAACCAACCTACAGGATCAAATAACTTTGCAATCGTAGACAAAACCTCTCTTTTTGTATACCTAGACCTTTCAATAATGGGCTCCACTTTGAAATAAAATGAATCCAGCTGAGCATTCCACTGAATACCCAGTGTCTTCGAACTACTAGACTCCACAAAGGTCAAAAGCTTTGAATCCACCAAGTAATCTGGCGGTAAATCATCAACAATTTTGATATCATTTGATGTCCATTTCCTCAATTCAAATTTAGCTGAAGACAAAACAGTTCTTAATTCATCCCGGGCTCTCAAAGCAGATGAAATATCATGAACCCCGTCAATACGTCGTCAACGTACATATCCTTGAGTAAAATATCAGCAGCAGGGGGGTACTCAGCCTCCGAATCCTCTGCCAACTGTAACAATGTCCTTATGGCTAAGTAAGGAGCGCAGTTGACACCAAACGTCACTGTCTGTAACTCATACGTCATTACCTCTGCCACGGGAGAAGATCGAAAAAGAATACGCTGAAATGGCGTATGAGCGGGATCGAGACGAATTTGTCTATACATCTGAGTGATATCGCAGTTAAATACATATCGAAAGAGCCTCCAACGCAAAATCAACAGAATTAAATCTGATTGTAAAGTGGGTCCCACATGGAGGCAATCATTTAGACTATTTCCATTAGAGGTTCTGTTCGATGCATTAAACACCACACGCAACTTTGTGGTCCTCCTGTCAGGCTTAATCACTGGGTGATGAGGAAGATAACATGAAAGAGAAGGTTTAGCAAAATTATCCGATACAGGCTTCATATGACCTAAAGTTAAATATTCTTCAACCACATCATCATATAATTCCTTGACATCAGGTGGGTGCTGTTGGCTGAAGTAGTAGAACACGAGACTATGAAGCGGAGGGTCGTGAGTTCGAGCCCGCGCTGAGTCATGAAATATTGTGTTGAATTCTTCTGAACAGCATTAGTGCGTGGTTGTGTTCGTTGTTGCCAGCCTGTTTCAAAGATGAAGGCATAGTCACTGATCATTGAACATAATTGGCAGCGACTGACACTATCATGTACTAAAAGCAGAGTAACAGCACCCACCTTCGTCGGCCCTGTAGCAAAAATTAGCCGGCGAAGTAAAAGGTTGAAATAGCTACAAAAACAACTGTCTATCTTCTCATCTTTCCTAATCTGTCCCCTCCTTTTCAGTTCCGGCGCAATGCATTGCATATATAGGGGTCATCCTCTGAGTGCTGGTCCAAGATAAAAAAAAAACAAAGAGGATTCATTTCTCACGAATTGTGCCATGGCATTCTGTTTCGAAAAGCCTAAACTGATAGAATGAGGAAATTCCGGCTTAAAATGTAGCGTCACTACATAACGACCGTCGGAGTCGCGCCGCGTCGTTTTCCTATAATTATCCTCCCAAAAAAGAAGATTTCTATTTAAATTGTCTTCCAGAGACGCCTCTATTGTGGTCGAATAAGTCTGAACGCGTGATTCCTGAACAGATCCTGTAACAATTCATCCGAATACGGTCCGTTGCGCCACCAAAGATGCGAAAATATCACGATTAATTTCGCCTAAAAGAATCTGTGGATACAAATCAGCGCCTAAGAGTACATCGACGGGCCGAGTTTGGTAAAAACGAGGGTCTGCTAGCTGTAAATTCGAAAAACTATTACGATAACTAGAGCCTACAATGAACGAAGGCAGATGGCCTGATATATTAGGTAGTACCAGGGTCATGGTTTCCAATAGGATAGATGAATCTAAGGGAGAACCAATTTTCAAACTACAAACTTTTCTAGTAGTGGCAGAAAGAGTTTGATTAATTCCTGAAACTCCGACATTCGTAGAATGTGCAAATAGTTTCAAGCGATTCTGTAAATGCTCAAAGATGAAAGATGACTCTGAAGCGGGGTCAATCAAGGCTCGAGCTGGGTAAGTCATATCATTGTGAACAATATTCACCATAGCTGTTCCCAGAAGCACTTTTCGGTTCGGAGAGACATGAAATACCTGTCGAGTGGGATTACTGCTCGAAGATAAGCCAGTCGATGTAGAAGGCAGGGTGTAATCTACTTGAGTTTCTGGGCCAAATTGCCAGACGTGGTAGCAAAATTATCCCTAGGCGCAACTTCCGAGGTAGTATTATCTCGATGTAGTAAAGTATGATGCCTTTTATTACAAATACTGCAATTGAAAGCACTTTTGCAACTCTTTACTTCATGTTCAGGTGATAAGCAATTCACACAACAATGAAATTTTTTCACCGTTGAAAATCTTTCCGAAATTGAAGAATTCTTGAATCGCTTACATCCCCTTAAGAGGTGTCCCGAATTCCGACATAAAACGCAAGATGTTGAAGCAGAAGTAGAATTTACAACGTGAGCCCTGACCCTGTGACCCGAATTCCTTTCAGATTGCTGCGAACCTTTAAGATCATGAACACACTCCAAATTCTGAATCCTTTCCGTCAGAAATTCATCGAAACTTTTCCACGAGGACAAAACCGATTTATTACGAACACTTTGTTCCCATAAACTAATGGTAGAAGTGGATAAACGTTGAATCGAAAGGAAAATTAAAATAGGATCCCAATTGTCTGTTGAAACTTTGTAAATAGAAAGCGATGTGAGACAATTATTAATACCGCGCTGCAAATTTTTTAAACCGGCACTAGATTCCTTATCAACGGAGGGAAGGTTAAATAATAATTTCAACCAACATACGAGGATTTTCATATGTCTCCTTAAGGTTTCGCCAAGCAACATCAAACCCCTCGTTACTTAACGGTCACTTAGACACGATTTCATTCGCTTCACCAGCGGTTTTACGTATTAAATAGCAAAGACGTTCTATATTACTAAGACGCGAACTATTTATATATATGGCTGTAAATAAATCTCTAAATGCAGGCGATTATATATAATCTCCATCAAATGTTTTTACATCACAAGGAGGTATTGTTAAATTATGTTCTGAGTTGCCCAAGTGTAAGTTTTTAACAGAAGATTCATTTACTTTTGGCGTGTTAACCTCTAAATATTGAGACTTTTCATTAATCAAGGCTAAACAATTAAGGTAAGCCATATAAGTGCTCTGATATTTAGAAGCAGCCATATATACATCTTCAGAGTTCACTTTTGTATTATCGTCAACATAGTCGACCCACCCTTCATATGCATCCTTAACTTTTTAACATAAATTCTTTAATTCGTCGCGTTGAATTTGTAGAGTAAAAACCGTATGGAAATCCTCATGACAATCATTAAAATTTGCTGCGAATTTAATGAGGGAATCCGTTACGCGCGTAAATTTATTTAAATATTTATTCGCCATGATTTATTTTTGAATATATAAATTAGTCGCAAATTTATGGGAGAAAATTAATGCACACACGATGTAATAGTCAAAGTGACCAACGGTAGGGTGTATACCAAATAAAGTAAAAAGAACAAGATGAACACATAAACAACTTTGTAATTACAAATTAAGCAAAAAGAAACTCACACTTGTTGTTGCACTCCGTTATAATAATATATAAATTATAATAAATATTATTTAATTTAATTGAAATAATTTAACACTCAGTAATTTAAGATAGAAAGTGCAAATGTTTTATAAAAAAATTATTTTTATTTGCAATTCCGTCCGTCCACGTAAATAAAACCACAGAAGATTTGTTTCGTATCGACCGAAAATTAATTAAAACAAACGTCAAAAATAATGGTTAATTATTTCTACTAATGAGGGATGAAACGCAATCAACCACAAAAACAATTTATGTATATAATTATATATGTACATATATACAAGTGTATAATATGTATGTGTGTATTTTATTTCTTTTCTTACCTTACACACTTTTTCTTTTTTCACTTTAACACAATTAAAATAAGAACTTATTTTACGCACCTTTAATTTAAAGTTCGATATTTTCCAAATAAACGAAGAATATTTTGGTGGTTTTGATGAATTCGCAAGGATGAAATTCCTTGATGCAAGTGAGAGAAAGAAAATACGATGAGTTAATTTCTTACAAAAATTTCCAAGAAATCCGGCTCAGAGAACCAAATGTTTGCGTGTGTGGTATAAAATTTATGAAATAAAATAAAAACACAGTATTTTAATTAAAATTTGTGATGAGTTCCTTTATATTTTTCAACTCTTTGTTACCTTGAATAGCGATATGTGGTTCCGAAAAAGTTCACAAAGCAAGTGCTATAACTAGTAAAAATTGAAGATGGCGAAGACAATGTTTAACCTACCCGTTAGCGGTTTACTCGTTGGAATTCAAGAAAATATTCCAGCCAAACAATGTTGATAACAAAGGAATAATATTTGGATCCCACCAGAGAACTCCAATAAAATACATAGACGGAAAACTATTAAGTTAATAATACAAACAAAGATATCAAACGTAAAATTCAGCTTAAACACTATGGGTATGCAAAATGCTCTGGCCAAGTACAAAGCAACGTTATACTATGGCCACAGACTTATTCCATTTATATAAACCCAATGTAAATCGTGTGCACTACGCCACATTCACGTTTAAAGGCATCAAGGTTGCGTGTGAATATGTGCACACGCGGCCCGAACGAGTAGTCAGGTCGTGTGCACCGGTGCCATACGTGGCGCTTAATGTGTTAAGATTCGACCCGGTCGAATATAACGTTTTTACTTGTATATAAAATTTTTTTGTTACAAATTAATAATTTTTATTTCAGAAACATTGTTAAAATAAAAAAGTAGCTTAAGCTGTTCCGTTGATTCAGCTTTAGTTTTAATTAATATTTCTTTTTTTTTATTATTATTATCAGTTTTAGTTTCTTGCCAAATCGATCAACAAAAATCTGCAAGCATCCCTTCCGATGGATTTCCATTATAACGCTTCTCTATATGGGTGCTGTTGGCTGAAGAAGTAGAACACAAGACTATGAAGCGGAGGGTCCCGAGTTCAGCCCCGCGCTGAGTCATGAAATATTGTGTTGAATTCTTCTGATCAGCATTAGTGCATGGTTGTGTTAGTTGTCACTGAACATAATTGGCAGCTACTGACACTATCATGTACTAAAAAGCAGGGTAACAACACACACCTTCGTGGGCCCTGTAGCAAAAATTAGCCGGCGAAGTAAAAAAGGTTAAAATAGCTACAAAAAAACTGTCTACCGTCTCATCTTTCTTAATCTGTCCCCTCAATACTATCTCCCTCAATACTACTCAGCATTGCATATGTGCAATGCTGTGTGCTGGTCCTACTCCTAAAAAAAAGAAAAAAAAAACAAAACATTCTTGATGGGACCTTTTACCATGTTCGTCTGATACAGCACCAAGATTATCCGGAAAAAAATCTATATACGAGTCCAAAAAATGCATTTTAAGGGGCATATTTCACTTTAGGGCTTTGTAGACAGAAAGTAGTTCTTCGATGATTTCATAGTAGTTTTCAGCTTTTCTGTTTCCCAAAAAATTGTGGCACACATTCACAAAACCTTGTACTTTCTTCCACACCGTTCAATTTCGTTCTAAAGACCTCGTCCTTTATAAACTCTCGTATTTGTGGACCTACAAATATGCCATCTTTTACTATTGCATCGCTGATTCTAGGAAATTTTCTCTTAATGTATAGAAAGCCTTCACCGTCCTTGTTCATTGCTTTCACAAAATTTTACATTAGGTCTAGCTTTATATGAAGAGGAGGCAGAAGAATTTTTACTTTTTGAATTAAAGGTTCTTCTCTTAAATTTTTTTCTCCTGGATTAAAACTTACTCTTTTCGGCCAAATTTTAACATTGTAGTGTTTTTCTTTCGCGCGGCTATCCCATTCACATAAAAGGCAGCAAAACAATATCCACTTTGCAATCCGTTTAACATTGCTACGACTTTCAAATCTGCACATACGTTCCATGAGTATTTGAATATTTAGTTTTTTGTAGTATCATATTCATGCTACAATAGCTTTTTTTCATATTTCTTGCATACGCGTGTGGGACAGATGGAAATTTGTTGCCATTGTGAAGTAAAACGGATTTCAAACTTAGCACTGAAACACAGTTGTCGCAAAAGTCCATCAACATTATCACAAAATACCAAATCTCCCTCTCTGCCGAAATAACTCAATATAGCATGTTCTCTATTTCAAAAGTACGAGACTTTCACGCCCTTTTGCACCAAATTTCATTGTTTTAATTTGAGTGCAAGACGGTCAGACTTGTTTTTTGAGAGCCCTAATTCACGAACTAAGTTATTCCGATCAGTTTGATTCGGAAAATAAGGTTTAATCGTTGGACTTCCAACTGAATGCGAAGAAACACCCATTGTGGCGCAACTGGATTGAGCTCTTACAGAAAGCCCATCTTCGTCGTTTGTAGGAGGCAACGAAGATAAATATTTACTTGTAAACTGGTCGTTTGACGCATGAAGTATTTGAATATATAACTTTATATCTGGTTTTTTTCGTAAACCCACGTGTTTTAGTCAGGCAAAAGTAGCAATCATTTTTATGATTTTGTTGTTCACTCCAAATAGCTGGCTTCATAAACGGCAGAGACTTATGACTTCCTTTTAACCAACCTTTTAAAGACTTTGCACAGCTATTACAATATATTTTCGGCAGCCAATTTTTATCTCTATCAGAAGTAGGAAACCCAAAATAACGGTGATAAGCATTTTTAATCTGCGAAGTTATTGTCTGCAGTTGAGAACTTAAAGTTAGATCGCCACATACATAACAAAATGAATTTCGAGACTTGTTACAAATTTTTGACATTTCGTAATATGAAAGCGTTTGTGGATTCTTTAATTGCTTTATTTCTTTACACAATAACAAAGCACACTATAAGATCTATTTATATTTAAATTAAAACAGACTTACTTATTGTCCACCAACTTCTACATATACATATATACTGCTACAATTAACACTAGAATTTACCCTAATGTTCTCGATTTGAAATCACAGATAAATGAAAAATACTATTTATAATTTTTAATTCCAAGAGGCACGCAAAATACCGTTGTACTTTAGTTTAGTTATTTACAAATTTCATTTCATTGGTCGAATTTAATATTCTTAACACAGGATTTCCCGAATTCACAACGCATTTACTAATGAACACGCCTTCACAAACCTCTTGACAATCGATAAAAACTGGTTCGGATATGTTTCCTAAACTAACTTGCCAAACACCTCACACCTTGGCGGGAGAAAAAACGAGTTGGTGCCTAAACCATGAAAAATTGGAACTATAATCTCTCTGCCATAGACCTTAAATGAAACTGTCATTGTGTTGTAGTCTATTCGACATTTGTTCGATTTTAAAAAATCTTTACCTAGAATGCCATCGGAGGGTATGTTAAAATTATCCGGAACAACATGAAGTACCTGTGGAAAATATAAAATTGTTTGGAAAATATAAAATTGCATTAATTGTCCCTATGGTATTGGTCGTACTTGGTGTTATGCCCATAATACCAATAGTATTTTGTCTGTTTATTATTGATTTGTCATCTATGCAAGAAAATTTTATTATTGAAATATCAGCTTGAGAATCGACTAAAAATGATTTAGTGTTGCTTGATGTCGAGCAGTTTAAATCTACAAAGTCAGCGTAATTCAAATTTAAACTAAATATTGATTTTGGTATGATATCATTTCAGTTCTATTGTTCCTTTTCGAGTTTTAGTGTTGTTCCTCCCCCAGCGTGCTTTGCTGAGGAACTTCCGCGTTTAAAGTTCTCACGGAAGCACCTCGCGAATGGGAACCGTTTCGAGTGTGTTGATTGTAGTAATTGCGTCTATTATTATTGCTACCATTCCTATTGTGGAAATGCTCTTGATTCCTATAAAACGTGTTGCGGGCGCGATTGCTATTCGTATTCATTCTACCCATATAGGAATTATGATTATTTCCTCGTGAAAAACGAAAATCGTTACTTCTCTGGCCGAAATATGCCATATTCTGGCTATGCTGCACTGTTAAAATTTGACCTTGCCTATTATTGTTCGATTCCTCAATAATAAGTTTCGCTACCACATCTTTAGGCTCGTTGAAAACACTTGAGGCTAAAATCGCTTTTACCATATCTGATTTTGCGTTATTTCTACACACACTTACCGTTGATTCGATTGCCATTTCCTGTGCCTTTGATCTGGTCATGCCTTCAATGACAAGGGATCTCTGTAATGCATCAGCCAAATCCTCAACATCTTTCGCAAATCCTGTATATTTATTGTCTTTAATGTATAAACCTGCTATCCGTCCTGCGACAACTTTAGAGCTGTCCGGCTTTATCCTACTTTTAAGTGAACTTTTTATTACATCTATGCTAGATACTACCTCTGGCAACGCATCTCTGGCCTTCCCATCTAATTTGGATTTCAAAAAAGATATCTAACATGTATTCAAGTTAGGTGCCGTGATTTCTACAATCAAATCAATCTTATCTAAAAAAGAGTTGAGATTTAGTGGGTTCCCGTCATAATTGTCGCGGATGATACCAGAACACATCGTTATGAATTTAGTTTTTTTCCTCTACTGTAGCCATTTTAGAAATATTTTTATTGCTGTCTACTATCCCACATATATCAGAGTTTAATTCAGATTCTGTGTCAGTTCCAGAATCGGAAACGTCTGCGCCTACCTCTGTATCAAAGTCGGGCTCTGCCAAAATGTCTCTATCCACTTTCTCAAACAAATCTACACCAAATGGAATTTTTATTTTACAATTTAGTTTGCAAAAACATTTAAATAATAATTCTCTGCAATGAGTTATTTTGTGGCAAATTTCTTTTTGTGAACTCTCCGATATGTTTTCAATATGAGGTTCTGTGTATGGTAATATATCGTTGTACGATGTGATAATTGAATCTATATATTCTTTTATCTTGCATTCATTACTTGAAATTGGACGATTCTGCAAGATTATTTTTTGCACTTTTTTAAAGTTTGCTGCTAACTTTTTAAAAGTATTAATTTCAAACTCTTTTCCAGACATATACCAATTTCGTTTAACGTTTCAAATACAATAGTACTTCTTCTATTATATTTCGGATAAAAATTATTTTTAATTTCGTATTAACCTATATTCATTTTGAAATTCGCAATTAATATACATGGGTACTACAAATTTCTATTTTTCTGTACATTTGTTATTAAATGTGAATATTTTACGTCTACATAGTTATGTATATAATCAATATCAAAAATAGCTATGTATGACTAATTATATTTAAATGAGAATAAATGACATGAAATATTGTACATATATTAGATATGTAATTATAATACAGTATAATTCGCTTAGCTGCCCCTTCGCTTAGCAGCACATTCCGGATAAGAGCACTAAAACTCGTTATGGCTGCATTTTATTGCAGCATTTGTATGAAATTTTCTCTTTTAACTGCATTTTGATTAGCTGCACATTCGTCTTAGAAGCCTCGATAATTGTGTTTCATAATTCAATTTTCTATAGCAAAAATTTCGTTTACCAGCACTTTAAAAAAAAATTTCGTTTACCAGCACTTTAAAAAAAATTTCGTTTACCAACTCTTATAATTTTATGTGTTACATAGTGACTAAACAAATTGAAATGTAAAACAGTTGAAGCTTTGTCATCGTGTAAAAAAAAAAGTTAAAAATTATAGAGTCCGTGCAAAACAACGTAAAAAGAACAAACATAAAACAAATCAAAATGGGAAAAAGGGTTGAAGGCTTGTCAATAAAACAAAAATTAAAAATTATAGAGTCCGTGCAAAACAACGTAAATAAACAGGTGCTGGCCAAACAATACAATTGTGACATATCGACAATAAATCGCATTTTAAAAAAAGAAGACCACATTAAAAGGGATGCAAAAACGAGCGACCTTAAGCGCCGGCGCCAAAGGCGTAGTGCTCACGAAAAAGTTGAGAAGGCATTGGTGCTCTGGTTTGACGAGCAAAGACAGCATGACGCTGTATTAACAAGCTTGATACTGCTAAACAAAGCAAAGGAGTTTGCAATAAAGCTTAACGATGAATTTGAACCCAATCCTAGCTGGCTGTGGAGGTGGAGGAAGCGCCACAACATCAAGTTCGGTAAAATTCACGGCGAACTTAAAGATAATGATGAAGAAAGTGCCTCTAGTTACACCAGTACGGTTTTGCCTGATATTTTAAAGAAGTACTATGAACCAGAGAATATCTTCAACGCCGATGAAACAGGCCTTTATTTTAAAGCTTTACCCAACGCAACATTTTTTCGAAACTGCGATCAGCCAGAAGGTCGCAAAAGCCAAAAAGCGCGACTTACTTTGCTGCTGTTGTGTAATGCTACTGGTTCATACAAGAAAATGTATATCATTGGAAAGTCGCAAAACCCTCGCTGCTTCCGCAATGTTGAAATTCCTTTGCCGTACTTTGCGAATAAAAACGCGTGGATGACATCAAATATTTGGAACCAAATTTTGTTATCGCTTGACAAGGAGATGAAAAAGGAAAACAAAAAAATTGTTCTGTTTGTGGATAACGCTGCTTGTCACAAAGTTACATGCCATCTGGAAAACGTCCACATAGAATTTCTTACTCCTAACACAACCGCGTTGATTCAGCCACTCGATCAGGGCATTATTCATGCATTTAAAGTGCAATATAGGCAAATTATTGTCAAGAAACAATTGTGTGCGCTGGAGCGAAAGATGTCTGTGACACAATTTTTGAAGTCTCTCACTGTTTTGGATTCACTTTACTACATAAAGCGGGCATGGTGGATGGTAACGCCTCAGACGATTGTAAATTGTTTCAAAAAGGTAAAAAAAAACATAAATTTCCAGATGTTTCTGCTATTTTAACATCAATTATTATATTTTTCAGGCAGGATTCTGTGGCACGGCTAATGAAATTGTTTCAGAAGACACTATCGAAGATATTTTTCTTGATAAAGTACCCAACAGAGCTGCATACATAAACTGTGATGTCGATCTGCAGTGTTATGGCCAACTTACTGAGGAGGAGATTTTTCGAAACATAGATGATGTAGAATGTGTAGGTGGTGATAGCGCAGAAGATGACGAAAGTGATGACAACAACAATGACGTCAGTTCTCCTACAAGAAAAGAGGCTATTTGCGCATTGGACGTGCTGCGACGATATTGTCACGCAAAAGATAATGATTTTTTTTTATGAAATTGAAGATGAAATTTTAAAAAATTACCTAAAAAGCCTAAACCAGAGCAAAATAACCGATTTTTTCACGTAAACATTTGTACTCGTACATGTCTCAAAAAGTAAATGATTTCTTCCAGTTTAAGTATCTATGTATGTACATACATACATAATTACATATGTATATTGTAATGAATTGACTGAAATGAGTACCTTATGTGTTCTAAAAGAACCTTATATATGTATGTACATATACATATACATATTTTTTTCTTTATTTAATTTGTGTGATCTCTGAATTTTTAAATAAAACTAACCATTACTTTTATTAATGAATTTTTAAATAAAACTAACGATTACTTAGTGGTAAACTAACGATTACTTTTATTAATCTTGAAGGCAGTTCTACAAAAAAGTTCGGTAAAAAAATTGGGGTAACTGCATCATATGTGCAGGCAAAAAATTCCGGATAACTGCCTCATGTGTGCAGCTAAAAAATTCCGGATAACTGCCCCAAGTGTGCAGGTAAAAAATTCGGATAAGGGCACAATTCGCTTAAGTGCACAAAAATGTGTGCACCGAAATTCAGTGCAGCTAATCGAATTATACTGTAATAAGTAAAATAAATGTTTAAATATTTATTTTTATTATTAAATATTTTTATATATATGTAGTATATAATATAATGTAATATAATATCAAAAAAAAATTTTTTTTTTAATTTTGTGTATAATTATCCCAAATAATTATTTTTAGAGTTTTATGACAAAGGTGAAATGTTTCCCCTGCCAAAATACAGTTTTAATACCCTCCAAATAGAATTGGATCCCATAATCCCATTTTTGATCACTGATGAAGTCTTTGACGGTCTAGCAATGCCCATACGTTCGTCTGTGGAAGACATGATATTGTCTATTTTTGAACCCAGCCCTCATTAGTGGTCGTTGACGTACGATATTATATAAAGCAACTCTGTCCCACCAAGTTAAACATTTTAAATTTACTTACTGAATATTTACTTGTTTTTAATTCCATTTTTAAAATGAAAAAAATTACGAATTTTGCGCGAAAAACTATTTTTTTCTCCATTAATTTCTGAATAATTTCAAAACGATAAGAGATAGAGAAAAATTACATTCGACTAAATAAATGCAAAGGTCACGCATCTTTTGGTGTTTTACTTTTAAAAATCGGATGACTCGTTTTAGAGTTAGGGTGAAATATGTCTCCGTACCTGACTAATTTAGGGGGGAAAATTTGCCACGCCTTAAAAAAATCCCGACCTGATGGGAAAAAACCGAAAACGGATTTGAATTCAGCGCATTAAAATCCATATAGTTCACATAATTTTATTTAAAGACGAGACAAAGAATTATTTTTTGCAGAGCAGTGTTATTGTTTGACTAACCAATCCAATATGGTTGCAAGAAAACTAACATACATTACGATCATTATTATTATTTTCATTCATGGTATTATCATTTCTATTCTTATTATTTGATTACTGCCATAATATATTGATTTTATAATAAAATATTAGTTAATAAAAAGTTATTTTATTTTTAGCATAAAAAGTCAATTCCATGCCTTGATAAATCGTTAACAGTTATGGGTTCAATGTGCCAGTTATCCACTAAAGACGATTTTAGCATCTCGCAAAATACCCAACACAATATTGCTCGTAATGATTCCGTGTCGTATGAATTAGCAAACGACGAAGTTGATATAGGTAACCATGCAACTGCTGAGAGTGATTTGGCTTCAAATAAAATTGTTGCACCATCTTTAAACAACCAAAATACTCCTAAGAAGCGATCCTTTGTGACAAAGGTAGAATTTTTTATTGATTCATGTTAATGGTGCTACATATAAATTATAATATTTTCATACCAATCATTTTTGAATCTGAAATGAGAAAAATTCACTATAATTTAATATACTTATAAAATGCTTTATTCAAAGTTATTAACAAATAAAAAATATAGAACATTAAAAAAAATATATTTTACTAACTCTATCATTATTACAATTGAGCTTTCTTTAGGCTTATGTAAAATTAGCAAATGTACACACCAACATGTAAAAATAAACTTAAATAATTTTAATCATTTGCCTTGGCCTTGAAACATATTTTCGGCAATCGGCTAAAAACAATCCCATTTACATGAATTATTATTTTTATTAATGTAGCACAAACCGAAGAAGTTTGTTCCTGATACCAAGGCGAAAAAAATCAGTGATCAACTATACAACAGTTGCCCACACAGTCTATGCAAACATAACATTATGCACATGGCTGATCAACAAAATGAATCCCGTTGTGTCAGCATGGATGAAGTTTCTCGATACGAATCTGTGAAAAAATCGAAATTAAAAACTCTCAATGCATTGGAAAGATATAAAAGCTTAAAACATGTGTTTCACAATTCGTTTCGAAAAAGTAAAATTTTTATTAGAAATCAAGGTAAACGTTTGTCTAATTCTTTGAATATGTCTATGAGTTATGCAACAGAAGGCTCTGATAAACAGCAATGTACATATTCTGCTATTAATCTGGAGGACTTGTCTCTAAATGGATCATCAACTATTAGGGAACAATTAGCAAAAGCAGTAAGCATATGCCGAGAATTGCCTCATTTTGAAAGTTCGATGGAAATGGTAGAAGCTGAAAGATTGTTGTTATTTTCAAGACTTCGTGAGAAAAATCAACTGAATTTCCCCTCGACAGAAATAAAAAATGATGTCTCGAGTCAAAAACCCCTCTTGCGATTTTTTGTAGATGATATGTTTTTACCTGTTATATCTGATATTAGTCATGATAAATTCTTTAATTATTTTTATATTGTAACCTTTGAATATGGCGGTATCATTAAGTCAACGCAATCGTCAGAATGTATTAATGGTATGGTTATGTTTCGCGATAACGGCATTGAATTCTTAAGTTATTCAGAGATGGAATGTGACATTTTAAAGCAACAGAGCCAGAACGCTGTTAAATGCAATATTTTTATGCTTCGCTTGCGAAAAATATATACCAATTCAATGGAACCAAAGCAAAACGTGAGTTATAACAAATGTAAATTATGTGCACTATTGTTTTGTACATGCATATGTATATTAATTTTAGGCAATAATTGAGACCTTGACACAGGCTCCAGCAGCAATCATAAAATCGACTTCATCATCATCGAACTCGTCGTCATCCTTCGATGAAGTAGTTTCTAGATTTCGCTTGCATGCATCTTTTACTTTAAATGCTTATGACTTTGTGCCTTATGAATATGTGCAACAAGAATCGTATAATTCTAATACAATTTGTATTCGATCATCTTGCAATTGTACTCTGCCCTTAACAATAAAGACGAAGTCAACAAATTTATCGGAACAACTAGTGTTAAAAGGAAGAGCGGAAATGCGCATTCGTAAATGTGTATATGATGGTTTTTTAAATGTTCAAGATCCTAACAAACAACATTTTTGGAACAGACGCTGGTGTACATTAGATGGAATTTTCTTGCAAGTTTGGGAAGATAAAAATAGTTTAAGTGCATCACCCCTTATTAGTGTTGATTTGAGAGATTCAAAAAACTACATAAATCACCCTTTGACCTGTTCATCTAGAGAATTATGTGCACGTCCACGTTCATTTTCGTTAATTTGTAAAACCGATAAACCGTGCAAAGTTACTTTTAGATCTTCAATATATTTTGCAGCTGAGACTCAAGAAAATGTAGATGATTGGTTAAAAAACTTAAACCATGTTTTAAATTTTATTACCACGTGGCTTTGATAAAACGTTGGTTATATCTAATATTAATATTAATAAAAGTATTAAAACGTGAATTTGCTAGTTTAGTTTCTTATATATATGTATATGCTTTAGAAGAGGCGAAGCTTCAAAAACAATATGTATGCATGTTTATTTATTATTTTACTGTTAGCTGAAATAGTTAAGACGAGACTTAGAAGCCAAGAGTCCCGAGTTCTACACCGTACTCAGTCATACATGGTTGTGTTAGATGTTGTCTGGCTGTTTCACTGAACATAACTGGCAGCGATTCAAACTATTACGTACAAAAGAGCAGAGTAACAGCACTACATAAAACCCTCTATCTTCGCATCTGTCTTCTTAATAATATCCCCTGCTTTCTAGTTCTGGGGCAATGCAATTTATATTAAAAATAGTAAAAGCTTCATATTAAAATTAACTGTTTATTTCACAATGTCAAATAAATTATTTTTTTCGTATAACTACATTTGAAACAAAAACTAAAGTTTATAAATTGAGTGTCAATATAAGTTTTTAATTACTCAACCTACACAGCAGAACAGAACAGCTGTCGAAAGTCAAAGAAAATCTTGAGGAGCATGTAGTTGGAAAAAGATCTCGTCTTGTGTGACTTCTGCGCCATTTGTATGAAAATTTCGGTAAGGATTTGCTTGGAGCTGTCTTCAGTACGTCTTCTACAATTGCTAATTGTTCGTAGATTTTTTTAAATTCAAAAGTACATTATATATATTCGAAAGCACAAAGGAAAGTCAACATCAGATTTTAATTATTCAACTTACACAGCAGAACAGAACAGCTGTTTTCGAAAATCGGTGACATTTTTAAGGAGCATGTAGTTGGAAAAAGATCTCGTCTTGTGTGACTTCTGCGCCATTTGTATGAAAATTTCTTCCACGACTTGTTTGGAGCTGTCTTCAGTACGTCTTTTACGATGTGCATTGTCTTGTACCCGTCGTTAAACATGGTCAACTGGTTATGTATAGTTGATTGCATTTAAATATATGTATATATATATATATATATATATATATATATATATATATATATATTGTTGCGATTATGTTAGATAGGTTTATACCTGATAGCAATCTGGTATCTCAGCTTTCTGCTCGAGAGCGGAATTAGGTGGCAAGCAAAAAGAAATAAGAAACAATGAAGAAAAATAAGCACTCGGGTTTTTTTTGGCGTGCATAAATAACTGACGTGGCAGGAATCAAAAAGGAAAAAAAAGAACAAAAGAAGTTTCTAGAAAATCTGAAAAGAACCACGCGCTTGCGAACAAAATGAAACACCAGTTGACGGGTATTGTGTGTATGACTGTGAACGTGAAAAGTGCTTGCCGGTAAAAAGTGACCAAAAATATAAAATAATACAAAAATTAAAAAACTAGCTAAGAAAAGAAGGATTGGGAAGTTGCTGGTGCAGGGCGAAGACGACCATGCGAAGCCGATCGGTGCGCGACGTGAGCACGAGATTCCAGCCAACGCCTATCGAAACAAAAAGAAGAGAGAGAGCAGGCATTAGCCAGCCGTACGTACAGTGATACATAGCTCCGGGCAAGCCCTACTCAACTGAAATAAAATTAGCCGTGCATCAACACGCTACTGAAACCATATTCACCTGAAACCAAACATACAAGAAGTAATACGTACCAGCCAACGATAGTTACCTGCAACCATAAATCCAGAAAATAGACCATACCAGCCAACAATAGTGCTTCGTACCTGCAGAAACCAGTCACTTGAAATCAATACTCACCGGAAATAATAACCCTGGGAAAATAATACGCACATGCAGCAACACGCTACTGAAACCATACTCACCTGAAACCAAACATACCTGATGCAATACATACTTACCAGCCAAGAATAGTTACCTGCTGAATCAAGGGACGGGTGCGGTTGAGAGTACATAAGAAAGTCTAACGATGTGTGATATGATAAGAGTTTGTATAATAAATTATAAGTAGTCTTTCATAATGTATATACTAGTATGGTCAATTATAAATATATTTCCTAAGGTATTGAAATAGGGCTGATTATAAGTTATGCATATTGTTGAAACGTAGCTAGATTGTTTGATAATACTGCAAATTACATTTACCACATACTTACCAAATTTTGTCGTCTGTCCTCACAGGTAGAGAACACCCATCTATACGGGGCAACATTAAGACTTACCATACTTCATACACCAGCACCCGACGATTTGAGCGCTCACATCGGACGCGGCTGAACATAAGAACATAAAAGAAAAAAACAAAAAAACACTTGCCTGCAGATATGTCCTAATTTATTTTAAATATGACAGCGTGAATATTCCGTGTGGGAATCGGACAAAGTAAGTACAAACATTTAGTTTAAATTATTCGCAAATCGAAGAGAAAGAGGGGCCCGCCTCCGCCGTGAGGACTGGCTAGCAAAAGGGTGATTCGTTTTCAATTGTACTAATAGCGCATCAAACAATCTACCCTACGCACACAGAGAGTAAAGCAAAGCTTACCAGTGCCGACCACGACTTTATAAATAAATTGATCCATGAACGGTGGTAATAAATAATCTAAATTGACCGAGCGGCCATCTGTAAAAAGTATTCCTAAAAGAAATTAAATTGAAAAAGAATCTATGCATGTAATGTTTAAGTCGAAATGTAAAACCAGCTTAGACAATATATACCAATTTTAATGATGCTATATCGGAAATAAAAATATAATATCTAGTACAATGCTCTAATGTTCGAATCAAAACATTGACCTAAATACAAAGAAAGTAGAGTAGGTCCGAATTGAATGTAAACAAAAAAAGTTGTGAATATACCTACCTCTCTTTAGCTATACTTATTAACAATATATATTTATATATATGTATATATCCATAGAATCATATAATCATATTGTTTCAAGAAGCATAACTAGTTAAGTTATGTTGATAATTAAGACAGAAGAAGACAGAATTGAATTTAACTATTATTAGAATTATTAGGTGTAAGCAAGAGAATTTGTAAATGAATTAAAAACTGATTGAAATATATTAATAAACACAACTAAAACGAAGAACTGAAAAAAGGAATGAATTGTTAAAAGAACGACACCATCTAAAGGGGGAAAAATGCATGGCGTACGCTTAATAGAGTAAATACAGGTAACGTAATAAAATAGGGGTCGTTGCAAGAGGGTCGAGCAAGGGCCACGGACAAGCTAGCTTGTAAGGGGAGGGTAAGACCAGAGGACATCATCACTCTATGGTGGTTATAGAAATATTAACCCCATTTACTGGAGTTCTCCAAAAATTTTGTGCACCAACCGGGCGAGGGACGAACCCCAAGTAGCCGGACACAATCGAAGCCGAACAACACCTCAGGCCTTCTCTCTTGTCATTAGCCTATGGCCAATGACATGCCCAGGATGGTAACAAATGGCGCCCAACGATAATTAAAAGATATGAGTAAGAATATCTGATTTTAGTAATGGCGTTGCTGGAACCGGATATTTCTGAAAGTAGTAGGGATAATTAAATGTTTTGTTTTGTAAGAGTGAAAGGTGAATTGGTATCTGTATTAGAGTCGGTCGAACGTTGTATTCAGTAGAAGGGAATGGTACAATAGTGTAACCTATTGGGTAACCGTGTACTAGACAGCAGATATAACCAAAGAAGTAAACTGGATTCTGAGGGTAGCTTATTCTCGGTTGTAGCTTGCATATTGTTAGCAATTGTATGGCGAGATGAGTTAGTTGAAGGATACTAGTGATCACTCTACAGGTCCGCGGGGACAGTTTGTGTTCTGTACACTGCCTTAACAGCACGAATAATTGCTTCGGTGATGTTATGTTTGTGTCAGGGGTGTAAGGGTGAACGAGCAGGCAGATTGCTGGGCCAAGCCATCTGAGGTGTTGTTGTTGAACCAGTGGTTTGTCTGAGCTGTCTCTAGGGAAAGTAAATATTATCTATTTTATGTACGAGGGTAGGCCATGCATTTGAAAACCCCATTTACATGTTGTGATTATTGGATAGCAAATTTAATTTTTTTTGAAATTGTATAGGGACATAGTAAGCGTTTATACGGAATAATATATATAGGGAAAAGATGGTGATTTTGGATAATTCACCACTTAACTAAGAAAATAATTATATTGGTATTGGAAAGGTAATAGATAGGAATTTGGCGTAGATAGCTGGTCCGAGGAGTCACTTTTGGCAGGTTGTTAGCGAACTTAAGAGTAGGGGGCGAGCACTTTTGATGAAACGCGTGACACGGCTCGGGGTAAAGGAATCAGGGGGCGATACGGCGAATATTCCGGGGCCACCTGAGGACCCATTTGACTCGTTTTCAAATACCACGGTATTAGAGGGCTTCAGCAGGACAAGTTCATCTGGAAGTAGCACAGTAGTGGACGCGAGCCAAATGTCGGATGCGGCGAATGATCAAGAACATGCAGGTGCGGCAGCTGTCGACACAGCAATTTCTCAGCAAATACAGAGCGAATTAAAGTTACTGGAAGATCGATTGCTGGCTAAATTTGCGATGATGATAGAACCACCTAAATACAGGAATCAGGATAGCTCTAGAAATAACACACAAGGTCGTGATGAACCTGCGACATTTGGATATCGCCAGGGTTTGGACCCGTCGGGATTTTCAATGGAGGATAGACCAAGTACTTCCGCTAGGGTGACAGAAAATACTGAAGATCTGTTTAGAGGCATGAGATTGGACAATTCGTATCCCAGCAGTTTTCGACGGTTAGAAATGCATCGATGGAACGTATATTTTTCAGAAGATGGTACAGGGCTTAGCGTTGATGAGTTTTTGATTAGGGTTGAACATATAGCGGCGTCGCAAGGGTACTCTTTGGAGGAGGTGAATCGGAACATTTACATACTATTTAAGAGTTTAGCAGCCTCCTGGTATTTCCGGTGACTTCCGCGTAACCCCAATGCATCCTGGAAAGAATTGAAGACACAATTGGAGGTGCACTTCAGAACTGCCGAAACCGATTTTGACATTGAGCACACCATGATGAACCGAACACAGCGCTCCGCTGAAACTTTTGATCAATTTTATCACGTTATCACCGAATTAAATTCGCGAATGAGACACAAGCGATCTGATGTGGATTTGGTAGAAATATTGAAGCGGAATGTACAGCCTAAAATGACACTGTTTCTTCACAGTGCGACTACTAGCAGTTTGTCAGAATTTCTGAAAGCAGGACGCAGGGCAGAAAGGGAACTCGCCAAGCTGGAGGGGAGTGTACCGCGAAATAGGGCTAAAGTAAATGAGCTAACCATGGTGGAAGAAATGGTGAGGTCGACGTCAGATAGTGTAGAGCCGGTAGAGGCAATGTTGGCGGATGCGCATAATACCACTCACGATCATTCCAAAGTAATGTGCTTCGACTGCAAGAAAATGGGGCATATTGCGATTAATTGCATGGAAAAATCAAATCGAATTTTTTGTTATCGATGCAGAAAAGACGATTTCGTCGTACATAATTGCCCAGACTGCCGAGAAAAAAACAGAACGCAGAGGTGGATAACCGGGACTCCAACCTCGTAATTAAAATTCCCGGCCAGTTAATTCAATCACCAGACCACACCCAAAATACCGGATATAACAACTGTAATAACCCTGACGGATCGAGGGACTCTAAAAAGAGCCATTACTCGGACATTCCAGAACAATTCCAAGATAACTTTATAAAACGATAGCATTACTATCAATCAGTAAGAAGGAGAATATTTGACGAGGGGAGTGAACGCAGAGGCTCGAGAGCACCATCACCATGCATTTTAAAGACAAGGCAACGTCATAAGGAATTAAGAAGGGAATACCGCCAAATTATCAGTACTATTATTGGACAACAGAACCATGATTCCAGACCCTATGCGCAAGTGAGGTTGTGGGATAACACCATATCAGGTTTACTCGATAATGGGGCGAGTATAAGCGTGTTAGGTGCAGGGCCACAGGAGTTGATTGAAAATAACGGCATTGAGCTACGTGCGTTAACCTCATCGTTGAGGGTGGCTAATGGATCGGCCATACCAGTCATTGGAAAAATTGAAACGAAAATCACCTACCAGGGAGTCACGAAAACTATGACTCTGTATGTGGCACCGGACCTAAGTCAACCATTATATTTAGGAATTGATTTTTGGATTCTCTTTGGCTTAGATAAATGCTTGAGACCTCAAATAACAATAGAGGAGGTGAATAGTGATCCGAATGCACACGTGCTGACCCCAGAGCAGAATGCCAGGATTCTAGCAGTGAAACAGAGGTTTCCGGCGTCGTCAGAACGAGGGTTGGGATGGACGCACTTGATCGAACATCATATAGATACCGGAGGGGCAACCCCGATCAAACAACGGCATTATCCAATATCGCCTGCGAAGGAAGCTCTTCTGTATGCGGAACTGGATAGGATGCTGGAGTTGGGGGTTATTGAAGAAAGCAGAAGTCCCTGGTCATCCCCAGTAGCCACGGTGGTGAAACCGGGCAAGACACGCGTCTGTCTAGACAGTCGGAGGTTGAATGAGGTGACAGTGAAGGACGCTTATCCTATCCCGCATATAGAGGGTCTCCTGATGCGGCTTGCGGACACCTTCTTTATATCAGCTATAGATTTGAAAGACGCCTTCTGGCAAGTTCCCTTGTCCGAATCTAGTAAGGAAAAAACAGCCTTTACGGTGGCTGGTAGACCACTCTACCAGTATACCGTAATGCCGTTCGGCCTATGCAATTCACCACAAACAATGATGCGTCTGATGGATCAGGTAGTACCGTCGGAGTTTAAGTTACGGGTATTCGTGTACCTTGACGATCTTCTTGTGTTTTCACGAACGTTTGACGAACATATGGAAATATTGTCAAGGGTAGCACATAGTCTCCATACGAGTGGACTTACCATCAATATAGAGAAGTCGAGATTCTGCATGCGACTTAGGGTTCTTGATTGGAAATGGGTGCATTCAAGCAACAGACGAAAAAAATCAGAGCAGTGAAGAACTTTCAAATTCCTCGAAATCCGAAGGAAGTACGTAGATTCTTAGGCCTTGCTAATTACTATCGAAAATTTGTGAAGGATTTTTCAACAATAAGTGCTCCCTTGTCGGACTTGTTGAAAAAAAACAAGAAATTTGAAATGACTTCAGAAGGTTGGGAGGCAATGACGCGACTGCAAGAGGCTCTCTGCTCGGCGCCAGTGCTGGTCCATCCCGACTATGACAAACCTTTTATCATTCTGTGCGACGCGTCTACTACTGGAATTGGGGCGGTGTTATGTCAGCTGGATGAGGAGGGAATGGAGAGACCTATATACTTCTATTCACAGAAGCTCAATCGAGCCCAGAAAAACTACTCGGTAACAGAACTCGAGTGTCTGGCAGCAGTAAGCGCAGTAAAAAAAATTAGACCATATATTGAAATGCTTCCATTCAAGATCATCACGGACCATGCGAGCTTGCAGTGGTTGATGAGGCAGATGGACCTATCAGGTAGACTGGCAAGATGGAGTTTGGCTCTAGCGGCCTATGATTTTGAGATTGAACACCGGAAAGGAAGTGCACATGGTGTCCCGGACGCGTTATCTCGAGCTTGCGTGGAGGGTTTAAATCCTGTAGATAGCAGTGTAGTAGAAGTGGACCTGGACAACCCAGCATTCGAGGAGCTGTAATACACTGATCTGAGGAAGAACATGGAGAGAAATCAAGATACCCTGCCCGGAGTGAAAGTGGAAGGTAAATATGTAATCAAAAGGATGAAGTTTGCCCAGGGCAACGAGGCGGGAGATACGCTCAGCTGGAAATTGTGGGTGCCTAACGGGCTCACCGAGTGTTTAATCAAATCAGCGCATAACCCACCACAGGCTTCACATGGGGGTATTGCTAAAACTTTATATAGGCTACGACAAAACTATTATTGGCCACAGATGGCAAATCAGGTAAAAACATTTGTTTCGAATTGTCAGGTGTGCAAAACCACCAAAGCCCCTAACTATATCACCCGACCGCCAATGGGTAAGCATAGTGAGATCGCACGTCCATTTCAGAAATTATTCATAGACCTGCTAGGCCCCTATCCTAGGACCAAGGTAGGCAATTCGTTTATTCTAGTATGTCTGGATAGCTTTTCCAAATTCGTCTTTACAGGACCACTAAAAAGAGCCACAGCCACTGAGATAGTAAAGTTTTTGACCAACCGTATATTTTGTGTTTTCGGGGTACCTGAATACCTGCATAGCGATAACGGACGTCAATTTGTAAGCAAGGAGTTTCGAGAATTTTGCAGGCAGTATGCAGTCAAACAGAGTTTTACTGGTGCTTATGCTCCCCAGAGTAACGCCTCCGAAAGAGTGAACAGTTCAATTTTGGCAGCAATCAGGTCATACGTAGGAGCCAACCACGCAGAATGGGATGAACAATTGCATGCAATAGCGCTGTCACTACGAGGCTCTGTTCACTCGGCCATAGGTATGTCTCCCTACTATGCGTTGTTTGAACGGCAGATGCTGATCCACGGGTCGGTATACCCGATACTACACAAGTTAAACTCGTTGGAGGACGGTGAGCTGAAACTTTTAATACCACCTGATCAGATGAAAGTAATCGATGAATCTATTCGGAAAAACTTGCGGAAGGCATACGACAAAGGCATGAAAACGTATAATCTCCGTACCCGAGAAACTTCATTCCAACCCGGCCAGGAGATTTATAGACGGAACTTCCAGCTTAGCGATCTGAGCAAAGGTTTTAACGCCAAGTTGGCCCCGAAATATATAAAGGCACGAGTACAGTCCCGGGTAGGGAACAATCTATATAAACTAGCGAGTCTCCAAGGAAAAGAAATCGGGGTGTTTCATGCAAAGGACCTTCGAGCATAAGCCCGGCTAGGGAATTCGATGATGGGTCGAGCCCCACGAGAGCGAGAAGGCCTGCACACTAACCATTATAACCAGGTGAGGAGCTCCCAAAATCATTTCTGTCTCTGGTTCGGAAAAGCTTTTGGTTTGTTGCGATTATGTTATCTAGGTTGCTACGATTATGTTAGATACGTTTATACCTGATAGCAACCTGGTATCTCAGCTTTCTGCTCGAGAGTGGAATTAGATGGCAAGCAAAAAGAAATAAACAATGAAGAAAAATAAGCACGCGGGTTTTTTTGGCGTGCATAAATAACTGACGTGGCAGGAATCAAAAAGGAAAAAAAAGAACAAAAGAAGTTTCTAGAAAATCTGAAAAGAACCACGCGCTTGCGAACAAAATGAAACACCAGTTGACGGGTATTGTGTGTATGACTGTGAACGTGAAAAGTGCTTGCCGGTAAAAAATGACCAAAAATATAAAATAATACAAAAATTAAAAAACTAGCTAAGAAAAGAAGGATTGGGAAGTTGCTGGTGCAGGGCGAAGACGACCATGCGAAGCCGATCGGTGCGCGACGTGAGCACGAGATTCCAGCCAACGCCTATCGAAACAAAAAGAAGAGAGAGAGAGCAGGCATTAGCCAGCCGTACGTACAGTGATACATAGCTCCGGGCAAGCCCTACTCAACTGAAATAAAATTAGCCGTGCATCAACACGCTACTGAAACCATATTCACCTGAAACCAAACATACAAGAAGTAATACGTACCAGCCAACGATAGCTACCTGCAACCATAAATCCAGAAAATAGACCATACCAGCCAACAATAGTGCTTCGTAACTGCAGAAACCGGTCACTTGAAATCAATACTCACCGGAAAGAATAACCCTGGGAAAATAATACGCACGTGCAGCAACACGCTACTGAAACCATACTCACCTGAAACCAAACATACCTGATGCAATACATACTTACCAGCCAAGAATAGTTACCTGCTGAATCAAGGGACGGGTGCGGTTGAGAGTACATAAGAAAGTCTAACGATGTGTGATATGATAAGAGTTTGTATAATAAATTATAAGTAGTCTTTCATAATGTATATACTAGTATGGTCAATTATAAATATATTTCCTAAGGTATTGAAATAGGGCTGATTATAAGTTATACATATTGTTGAAACGTAGCTAGATTGTTTGATAATACTGCAAATTACATTTACCACATACTTACCAAATTTTGTCGTCCGTCCTCACAGGTAGAGAACACCCATCTATACGGGACAACATTAAGACTTACCATACTTCATACACCAGCACCCGACGATTTGAGCGCTCACATCGGACGCGGCTGAACATAAGAACATAAAAGAAAAAAACAAAAAAACACTTGCCTGCAGATATGCCCTAATTTATTTTAAATATGACAGCGTGAATATTCCGTGTGGGAATCGGACAAAGTAAGTACAAACATTTAGTTTAAATTATTCGCAAATCGAAGAGAAAGAGGGGCCCGCCTCTGCCGTGAGGACTGCCTAGCAAAAGGGTGATTCGTTTTCAATTGTACTAATAGCGCATCAAACAATCTACCCTACGCACACAGAGAGTAAAGCAAAGCTTACCAGTGCCGACCACGACTTTATAAATAAATTGATCCATGAACGGTGGTAATAAATAATCTAAATTGACCGAGCGGCCATCTGTAAAAAGTATTTCTAAAAGAAATTAAATTGAAAAAGAATCTATGCATGTAATGTTTAAGTCGAAATGTAAAAACAGCTTAGACAATATATACCAATTTTAATGATGCTATATCGGAAATAAAAATATAATATCTAGTACAATACTCTAATGTTCGAATCAAAACATTGACCTAAATACAAAGAAAGTAGAGTAGGTCCGAATTGAATGTAAACAAAAAAAGTTGTGAATATACCTACCTCTATTTAGCTATACTTATTAACAATATATATTTATATATATGTATATATATATATATATATATATATATATATATATATCTGTATCCATAGAATCATATAATCATATTGTTTCAAGAAGCATAACTAGTTAAGTTATGTTGATAATTAAGACAGAAGAAGACAGAATTGAATTTAACTATTATTAGAATTATTAGGTGTAAGCAAGAGAATTTGTAAATGAATTAAAAACTGATTGAAATATATTAATAAACACAACTAAAACGAAGAACTGAAAAAAGGAATGAATTGTTAAAAGAACGACACCATCTAAAGGGGGAAAAATGCATGGCGTACGCTTAATGGAGTAAATACAGGTAACGTAATAAAATAGGGGTCGTTGCAAGAGGGTCGAGCAAGGGCCACGGACAAGCTAGCTTGTAAGGGGAGGGTAAGACCAGAGGACATCATCACTCTATGGTGGTTATAGAAATATTAACCCCATTTACTGGAGTTCTCCAAACATTTTGTGCACCAACCGGGCGAGGGACGAACCCCAAGTAGCCGGACACAATCGAAGCCGAACAACACCTCAGGCCTTCTCTCTTGTCATTAGCCTATGGCCAATGACATGCCCAGGATGGTAACAATATATATATATATATATATATATATATATATATATATGTTTTAGGATTATATATATATATATATATATATATATATATATATATATATATATATATGTATATATATGTTTTAGGATTATATATATATATATATATATATATATATATATATATATATATATGTTTTAGGATTATATATATATAAATATATATATATATATATATATATATATGTTTTAGGAATATATATATATATATATATATATATATATATATATATATATATATATACATATATATATATATATATATATACAATTTTTACACTCATAACCTAGTAGATTAAAGCGTTGACTAAAATTAAAACTACCATATCCATACACACGCAAGCTCAAAGAAGAACAAAATTGTTCTCTTTCTCCAACAAATGCACTGTGCAGTGCCAGACTTGAGCACTGAACTTGTGTAGTGTATGCCCGGCATTAGTCTTCCATGTTTTTCTTTATTCATTCATTCTTTCAGAATTTACCGAAAGCACAGAAAGTGTGCGTATTTAAAAAGAAATAAAAAAGTAAAAACAAAACAAAATGTCCATTTTGACGCTGGTGCTTTATACGTAATGTAATGTGTACTTAAAAAAATGAATAAAAAATAATAATGTGTTAAGTTGCAGTCTATTTAAATATTCACAGTTGTGTCACTGATATTCGACAATTTTTAAATGTCTTAAGTTTAATTTTTATACCCTCCAAAAAAGAATTGGAGGTTATATTCACTTTGTTAAGTTATGCCAACCACCCATTCCAATAGCCCAACACATTCCCTACCAGTTGATTGGAAACAGCCATATTTTCATTGGTTCAACAAACTCAATTCCCATAGTAAGCAATAATAATTAATTACCAAATGCAATGCTCTACTTTCATAGTTCAATATATACCATTTCGCAATCTAAGTAGTCAGCATTTTCACATTTAATTTCAATTTAATATTTCTTTGCAAAAACTATTTCACCAAATGTCAGCTGAATTGTAAAGTAAAAGATAAGTTATAAATATTGTAAATAGAATTAAGAAAGTAGTTCTAGTTAAGAGTTCATTAAATAAAGAAGAAATAAAATATATATATATATATATATATATATATATATATATATTTTTATTTTTGAAAAACGCTCGGACTCTAAGTGGCGCAGTCGGCAAAAGATCCTTTTTAACGGAAAACAGTGAATATCCCGAAGGACACCATGAAACCGTTAATCGTTAAAAGAAAATAGTCTTGTGGAAAAGCGAGCAGTGACATTGAAAAATCTAAAGATTTCATTGAAACAATCTTGAAGGAAAATATATTTTTGTATTGCATTTGTGCAAGTTTTTTTTTCAACGTCTGAAGACAATATAGCACAAAAGAGCTATAGTGAAAAAAAATCTAAAATAAAAACTTTCAAATTGAAATTGTGTCTAAAGGTAATATATCCTTAAGGAGTGACAGTAAAAGAAAAACGCTAGAATAAACTATTCAAACAAGATTTGACGATAAAGAAATGTCCTCAGAAGATAACAACAACATACGTTCCGCCATACTATCTGGGTCTGACCTGATAATGGAAGCAGCTCGTATTAAGGAATTTCATGGTACCTATCATCATTCATCAGAGAAGTGTAGTTAATATTGCCGCTGTTCCAGGAAAATGCCATCCTAGAACGGTTTATGTTTGAAAGATACGTAAAAAATAAAATCCAATGACCAGCCCTAGAAGTAGTGAGAGCTTTAGGAGCAGAAGCAACATGGACCCGAATAAAACAAGAACTAGAAGGATATCACTCTGTCTATCATCAAGCAATCAACGTGGTTAATACTAATGTAAGCGAATATTTTAAGAACCTTAGAAATATATTAGATAGCTTAGGTTAGGATGAAAAGAAGGGCACAAGCATCCCAATCCGTCTTGGATTACACTTAGGCCTCATAGGCCTGTTGTGCTCTCTATAATAAGGGGTTCCCATTCCACTGTAGGGAGCCTCCACCGATACCATGGAAACCTCTGAGTTTGATTACGTCAAGAACCTAGTTTCTTCAATGTACTTCCTTAAGTCTTTCCAATCAGAGCCCCTAAGAAATTCCATCTCCCGTATAATCTCCTGATTAAATGTTCGTCTTCTGACTTGGCTAAAAGCTGGACAGTAGCACAAGTAGTGGTCTAGTGTCTCGTCCTCTTCCTGGCAGGCCCCTGCATGTTATATCGCCAACGATACCCATTCATGCCAGGTGAGTCCTTAACTCTGTATGTCCTGTTATTAAATAAATCAACCTCCTTAGTGCTGGCCTACTCAATGTTAGGACCTCCTTTGTCCTCCTACCATCTGGGTCCCCCCATAGAATTCTAGTCACCCTACCTATGGTAGAGTGCTGCCAATATCTTGTATGCAATTTTATAGCCCATCGCTTTAGTTCGTTCTTAAAAACCTGAAATGGCTTCGGACTATCCAGTGTGATGTTCGCCATTAATGCTCCCATCTTTGCTAGCCTATCTGCCTCAACATTTCCAGGTATCCCCTGATGTCCTGGGATCCATTATATCTCTATATATTAGATAAGTTAAACACTTAGTACGAATTTGATATAAATAAACTCCAGGAGTTTTCGCCTCTTACTAATGAATAATTATACTTAAAGCATTTTTGAATAGAATACATCCAAATTTATCTAGCATAATTTGTAGTAGAAATATATCCACTCTTAGGCTTTAGAAAAGACCGGAATACTAAGACAATATGACAATAGATTTCAAAAGAATACTTATACACGTCAAGAAAACCAACAACAGAAATTACAGTGAAAATGGACAGAATAGGACTTTTCAACAAAGACAGACTTTTCAAGTACAACCATTTTAAAATCCATACAATAACAGTCATCCTCCAGATCGTCAAAATAATAATTCCACTCAGTTTCGCCAAAACTTTTTAATGCAAATAATTCCCAACAATCCAGACGTAGCCAACATTTAAACAGAACTTTTAGTCATAACAACAAAGGGCCTACTCCAATGGAAGTAGACCATATTGAAAACAATAGTACAGGTGAAGCAAATTTTCAGTATCAAGCCCAAAAATTCGTTTACCGATAGTTGACTTAAGAATAGGAAATACAACCCTCAAATGTTTGCTCGATACAAAGTGCATCACCCCTTATTAGTGTTGATTTGAGAGATTCAAAAAACTCATTTCGTTCATTGTAAAACCGATTCCTTTTCATTAATTTGTAAAACCGATAAACCGTGCAAAGTTACTTTTAGATCTTCAATATATTTTCCAACTGAGACTCAAGAAAATGTAGATGATTGGGTAAAAAACTTGAACCTTGTTTTAAATTTTATTACAAAGTGGCTTTGATAAAACGTTGGTTATATCTAATATTATTATTAATAAAAGTATTAAAACGCGAATTTGCTAGTTTAGTTTCTTATACATATGTATATGCTTTAGAAGAGGCGAAGCTTCAAAAACAATATGTATGCATGTTTATTTATTATATTACTGTTGGCTGAAATAGTTAAGACGAGACTTAGAAGCCAAGAGTCCCGAGTTCTTCACCGTACTCAGTCATACATGGTTGTGTTAGATGTTGTCTGGTTGTTTCACTGAACATAACTGGCAGCGATTCAAACTATTACGTACAAAAGAGCAGAGTAACAGCACTACATAAAACCCTCTATCTTCGCATCTGTCTTCTTAATAATATCTCCCGCTTTCTAGTTCTGGGGCAATGCAATTTATATTAAAAATAGTAAAAGCTTTATGCTAAAATTAACTGTCTATTGCACAATGTCAAATAAATTATTTTTTTCGTATAACTACATTTGAAACAAAAACTAAATTTTATAAATTGAGAGTCAACATAAGTTTTTAATTACTCAACTTACACAGCACAACAGAACAGCTGTCGAAAGTCGAAGAAAATCTTAAGGAGCATGTAGTTGGAAAAAGATCTCGTCTTGTGTGACTTCTGCGCCATTTGTATGAAAATTTCGGTAAGGATTTGCTTGGAGCTGTCTTTAATACGTCTTCTACAATGGCTAATTGTTCGTAGATTTTTTTAAATTCAAAAGTACATTATATATATTCGAAAGCACAAAGGAAAGTCAACATCAGATTTTAATTATTCAACTTACACAGCAGAACAGAACAGCTGTTTTCGAAAATCGGTGACATTTTTAAGAAGCATGTAGTTGGAAAAAGATCTCGTCTTGTGTGACTTCTGCGCCATTTGTATGAAAATTTCGGTAAGGATTTGCTTGGAGCTGTCTTCAATACGTCTTCTACAATGGCTAATTGTTCGTAGATTTTTTTAAATTCAAAAGTACATTATATATATTCGAAAGCACAAAGGATTATATATATATATATATATATATATATATATATATATATACATATATATATATATATATATATATATATATATATATACATATACTATATATATATATATATATATATATATATACAATTTTTACACTCATAACCTAGTAGATTAAAGCGTTGACTAAAATTAAAACTACCATATCCATACACACGCAAGCTCAAAGAAGAACAAAATTGTTCTCTTTCTCCAACAAATGCACTGTGCAGTGCCAGACTTGAGCACTGAACTTGTGTAGTGTATGCCCGGCATTAGTCTTCCATGTTTTTCTTTATTCATTCATTCTTTCAGAATTTACCGAAAGGACAGAAAGTGTGCATATTTAAAAAGAAACAAAAAAGTAAAAACACAAAACAATAATGTCCATTTTGACGCTGGGGCTTTATACATAATGTAATGTGTACTTAAAAAAATGAATAGAAAAAATAATGTGTTAAGTTGCAGTCTATTTAAATATTCACAGTTGTGTCACTGATATTCGACAATTTTTAAATGTCTTAAGTTTAATTTTTATACCCTCCAGAAAATAATTGGAGGTTATATTCACTTTGTTAAGTTATGCCAACCACCCATTCCAAAAGCCCAACACATTCCCTACCAGTTAATTGGAAACAGCCATATTTTCATTGGTTCAACAAACTCAATTCCCATAGTAAGCAATAATAATTAATTACCAAATCCAATGCTCTACTTTCATAGTTCAATAAACTATACCATTTCGCAATCTAATTAGTCAGCATTGTCGCATTTGATTTCAATTTAATATTTCTTTGCAAAAACCATTTCACCAAACGTCAGCTGAATTGTAAAGTAAAATATGAGTTATAAATATTGTAAATAGAATTAAGAAAGTAGTTCTAGTTAAGAGTTCATTAAATAAAGAAGAAATAAAATATTTATATATTTTTATTTTTGAAAAACGCTCGGACTCGTAAGTGGCGCAGTCGGCAAAATATCCTTTTTAACGGAAAACAGTGAATATCCCGAAGGACACCATTAAACCGTTAAAATAAAATAGCCTTGTAAAAAAGCGAAGTGACATTGAAAAATCTAAAGATTTCTTTGAAACAATCGTGAAAGAAAATATATTTTTGTATTGCATTTGTGCAAGTTTTTTTTTTCAACGTCTGAAGACAATATAGCACAAAAGAGCTATAGTGAAAAAAATGTAAAATAAAAACTTTCAAATTGAAATTGTGTCTAAAGGCAATATATCCTTAAGGAGTGACAGTGAAAGGAAAAACACTAGAATAAACTATTCAAACAAGATTTGACGATAAAGAAATGTCCTCAGAATATAACAACAACATACATTCCGCCGTACTATCTGGGTCTGACCTGATAAAGGAATCAGCTCGTATAAAGGAATTCCATGGTACCAAAACGCATGACCTATCATCATTCATCAGAGAAGTGGAGTTAATAATGCCGCTGTTCCAGGAGAATGCTATCCTAGAACGGTTTGTGTTTGAAAGATACGTAAAAAATAAAATCCAACGCCCACCCCTACAAGTAGTGAGAGCTTTAGGAGCAGAAGCAACATGGACCCGAATAGAGGAAGAACTAGTACAGAATTTCGGAATCAAAGAATGATGTCACTCTCTCTATCATCAAGCAATCAACATGAAGAATACTAATGTAAGCGAATATTTTAAGAACCTTAGCATCCTAATCCGTCTTTTTTATATATTTTTTTTATTTATTTATTTATTTAGTCTATGGATTAGTTCTTACAGACTGATACAATTAAAATATAACAATGTTTCAGAAATGATAAGTACATACATATGAGTCATTCCATGTCAGACCGAACACCTTTTTTACACCACCTTTTCCGATTTTCTTTAAATTTGCCAGACGTATTAAACATAAAAAAATATATTACACGTGTTTCGGGAAGAAAATTAAAATATTTTTTAAAAAGTTATTTGCATTTGAAAATCGTGAAAAATCTTCCGACATGACAACATTTAAACTAATGTTTTTATAAAACTAGTGAATGGATTTTGAAGTTCAATACCTTATTTTAAAGGTATTTGAACCTTCTTTTTAAAAAAAGTATTATTTTTTATAATTTTTTTTTTTTGTTATTCAAATTTGGTTTTTTTACTTAATTTCTGTTTTCCACAATCTTCGAACAAGTCGAAAAATCTGAAAAAAATATTTTCTTAAAGGTTAATATATTCTTAACATTCCCTTAAAATTTCAGAGTGGAGGTCGAATGGATTCTATTTTTTTACGATTTTTTTCCATTGCAGCACCACAAAAAAATTACATTTTGTATATAAAAATTTTATTTTCAAGCATGTTAACGAAAATGTCAACGCATGTATGTGAGTCATTCCATGTCAAACCGTACGATTTTTGCTAAAAATTGCCTTTGATGTCTCCGATGTCTTTCAAAATATGAGAACGAAGTCTTCATTAAAAAATATTTTACACGTGTTTCGGGGAAAAAAATTAAAAATTTTTTACTTCTCAGATGGTGCAAGTGCTCAATATAAAAACCATAAAAATTTTGTAAATTTTGCATTTCACGAAGATGATTTCGCTATAAAAGCAGAGTGGCACTTCTTTGCAACTACGCACGGAAAGGGCCCTTGCGATGGGCTTGGAGGCACAATTAAAAGATTAGCAGCCCGAGCCAGTTTGACCAATATTGACAATCCAATCAATACCCCGACTACTTTTTATCAATGGGTTAAACAAAATGTTAAAAACATAAATTGCGAATTTTTTAGTACGGAACAATATAATGAGCAGGAGAAAAAACTTAAAGAACGGTTTACTAAAGCAAAAATGTTACCAGGTACTTTAGGCTACCATGCGTTTATTCCGTACCAAGAGAGACAATTTAAAGTTCATACTACATCATTTGCAGCTGATTTTTCTATAAAAAATTTATATAAAAGTTAAAATTGCTTATTATTTAACTTTTAGTTATGTATTAATATTATTATTATATAAAATGTTTATATACAAAAAAAAGTAATATACAAAAAAAGCAAAACAAACGAATCTCCAGATCAAATTTTGTGTGTTTTTGAATACATACATACATACATACATACATGCGTTGACATTTTCGTTAACATGCTTGAGAATAAAATATTTTTCTGGTGCTGCAATGGAAAAAATCGTAAAAAAATAGAATCCATTCGACCTCCACTCTGAAACTTTAAGGGAATGTTAAGAATATATTAACCTTTAAGAAAATATTTTTTTCAGATTTTTGACTTGTTCGAAGATTGTGGAAAACAGAAATTAAGTAAAAAAAACCAAATTTTAATAATAAAAAAAAATTAATTTATAAAAAATAATATTTTTTTTTAAAAGAAGGTTCAAATACCTTTAAAATAAGGTATTGAACTTCAAAATCCATTCAATAGTTTTATGAAAACATTAGTTTAAATGTTGTCATGTCGGAAGATTTTTCACGATTTTGACGATTTTCAAATGCAAATAACTTTTTAAAAAAAAAATTTTAATTTTTTTCCCTGCTTTGTTTTACAAAAAGTATGGCTTTAACAAATGTCGATTTAACAAATTAAACATTTATTTATAATTAATTTTGTAATGACTTAAGATGTAAAATTATATAATATTTTACGACATCAATACTTTTGTTGAAATCGATACAAGGGTAAAGTCTATTAAAATCACTGCAAATTCTCCGAAAGGGATCGAAGTTTTTATAGTTTGTAGTGTAAAACTTAATTCTCAAGAAGCTACCTTGTTGGACGATATGGTATATTCAAAGTTTATTTTACTCAGGAGAAATTGAGATGTGATGCAGCCGTTTATTAATTTCAGCAGAAAGTTAACATTTAGCATTTGCCGACGGCTCCTTAAGGTTGGAAGCTTAATAAGTCCTAGGCGTCTCTCGTAAGATGGTAATCTTATATTAGAGTTCCAAGGAAGACCACCAAGACAAGATAATAACAATTGCACTTGTACTGACTCTATTTTATTTGAATGTGAAAGATATTGTGGGTCCCATACAACAGATCCGTATTCAAGTATTGGGCGAACTAAAGTAGTAAATAACATCTTGGTTGTGTAACGATCAGAGAACTCCTTAGCCCAGCGTTTAATAAAACCCAGAACACCACTAGCTTTGTTAATCGTCGAAGTTATGTGGCACCTGAAGTCCAGTTTTTTATCAAAAATAACTCCCAAGTCATTAAATGAATCCACTAGGTCAAGAACAGCATTATTCATTTTATAGAGTCCATTGATTGGATTTATTCTTGAGAAAATCTTATATTTGCACTTTTTCACATTTAGGTCCATTAAATTATTAGCACACCAATCGGTTAAGTGTATAATGTTAGCTTGGAGACGCAACTGTTGATCAATAGAATCAAACGATAAGAATAACTTTACGTCATCTGCATACATTAGTATATTTGAGTTTTCAACAACGGATGGAAGATCATTAATAAATAAAGTAAATAAAAGTGGGCCGAGATGACTACCATGAGGCACACCTGATATAACATTTATGTCAGTACAGAGCATATTGCGGAACTTGACACACTGCATTCTGTTCTTCAAATAAGATTCGATCCATTTTATTAGAGACGTTCCAAATCCAATTCGATCAAGCTTATGAATGAGTAAGTTGTGATTCACCTTATCAAAGTCCTTACTAAAATCAAAATAGATGACATCTGTTTGTTTGCCAGTGACAAATCCATCGTTAACTAAGGTTGTTAATTCTAAGAGATTCGTAATAGTTGATCGACCTTTACAGAAACCATGCTGCGCAGAAGAAAGGATAGACGATGCTTGATACGACAATGTGTCGCATAAGAGTTGCTCAAACAACTTTGGTATAGCGTTCAGTTTAGCTATACCTCTATAATTTGATATATCAGCTTTAGATCCAGATTTGGACAGCGGAATGATGAACGATTGCTTCCAAATTGGAGGAAAATAACTCAATTTGAGTGATTTGTTGAATAAATAGGTTATTGGAGTGCTTAGTAAATGAGGACAGTATTTTAAAATACTACTAGGAATACCATCAGGACCGGGAACATACGAAAGTTTTAGATTTTTCATATAAGTCAAAACAGTTAGCTGCTCAATACGGGGTACATTAAAATTCACTGATTCAGGGATATGGTAAGAATACTGCTCGATATTGCTAAACGTAGACGACGAATAGGTTGATGCAAAAAAGTCAGCAAACATATTACTTATAACTTTATCATCTGACGACTCATAATCTTTAAACTTCATAACAGAAGGGAAATCTGACACACGCCTCTTCGAATTGACAAACTTATAAACAGATTTGGGATAATTTTTTAGGTTATTTTTTATCCTGTTTCAATAAGCACTATAAGCCAGTTGATTAGCAATGGTATATGCAGATCTTGCTGAGGAGTACATAGAATAATTTAGTTGAGATGAATTTTGCTTGTACTTTTTAAATAGTTTACTCTTTCGGTTTTTAAGTCTTGAAAGTTGTTTAGTGTTCCAAGGTGGACCATGGCAGGGGGCAGGTAGTACTCTAGGTATTGAAGATAGGAAGCATTTGTGTAATATCTGGTAAAATTTTTCGATACTTTTGTCTAAATCATTGCCATAAGATAATTCATTTAACCAGTCGATTTGAGAGAGTACACGTTGAAGTTTAATGTAATTTGTTGACTTAAAACGAAAAATTTTATTTTGCTGAGATGTATTTGACCGTCGAAGAGGTTGGTAGATATAAGTTAATTCAATCGTATTATGATAACTATCCTCAGGATTTGAAAGCGAGTGATGCTGCGATATCGAAAAGTCTGACGGTTCATTAACAAATACAAGGTCTAACAATTTATCAGAAGTATTTGTGATGCAGTTTATTTGAAAAAGGCAGCACTCCAGTAAACTGTTAATGAAATACTGTGATAACTCCGAAGATTGAAGAGGTGACAAATAATTACAATCAGGCACAGATTTCCAGGACACATTTGGCATATTGAAATCTCCCAGCGCAAGTATAAGATCATTTGAATTTACTTTATCTGCAATAACATTTTATAGCTTTTAGGTAGTCCTCATAGATAGAATATTGCGAGTTACGAGGAATATACAAGCAAATAATATACATAAGCTGTTTATGTATTTTCACTAAAACGCATATAAACTCAATGCGCAAAAAATCATGCAGTACAATTTCTTCCGACGAAAACATAATTGAGACAGCAATTAAAACACCACCACCCGATTTTTTTACAATATTATTGGCCGTTTGACAACTTTCTCTATCTTTTCTGAAAATTTGGTATCTGGGACACATAATTTCGGTATTATTAATTTTACTATTAAGCCAGGTTTCAGTGAATGCTATAATATCGTTGTCATATCCAAAGCTGTTTCGGTAAATCGATGACAATTTTGAATTAATACCCCTGACATTTTGGTATAAAATAGGTATTAGTTTTTTCGATTGAGATGCGCTAAATTAGGCAAGCGAGCATTATTATCATCTTTATAAATGAATTCACGAACTAAAGCATTCTTAGGCCAAAACTCTTGACTAACAATTTGCTGAAACATTAGCTCCGGTACAATTATTTCAAACTTCCTTTGAATATACCATTTCATATCTTCAGCTTTTGTATCCGATGCGAAACGTGTTATCTAATATGGTCTTTTTTCAGAGGAATCATACGCAACTCCCTTGGGGCTGTTGACGTATCAGTTATATTTTGATTATGAACTGTAGACGAGCTCGCTATTAAGGTTAAAGGGACTGGAGTTGAGACATCAAAATTACTTAATTGAGCGAGGCTTAGAGATTTTGAAGCATTATTTAGATGCATGGCCGTTGATGAGTAGCTCAGATCATTATTCATATCGTTGACATGAATAATGTTACCAACATTATCTGAGGCTTTAGGCATAGTTGTTCTAGAAGGAGAATTTTTTGTTAAACTGGATCCGTCATTAATCGTATTGTTATCTTTATTCAACAATCTGGGGCTTTTGCGGCGAATTGTGGATGGTGATTGTAAACTATCTAAAGTTTTAAAGTCACTAAAAAGTTTTCCATATTCATTAATTTGTTCAGTTAAATGGCCAAGGTTGTTCTGGATTTGCAGGAAATTGTTTTTAGTGCTCTGGAAGAATTTAAAAAATTCAACACTGACTTTCTGGCAACTATTACAACGCCAATGAACGTTTTTGTTTTTTGCTATTGACTCGCCCACTAAGCCAGAAATACCAGCGCACTTAAAACGGTATGAATCGTGACATAGCCAACAGATTATCATTCTATCATCCGATCCTTCTAAAGTACATCCCTTTTTCAAGCATGATATCTTGGTAATTAACGATGAAACAATCAAATATATGTATATAATTTTGAGTTTTTATGAATAATCCGATGCAATTACTTTTGCTCACTTGGATTACACTTAGGCCTCATAGCCCTGTTGTGCGCTCTATAATAAGGAGTTCCCATTCCACTGTAGGGAGCCTCCACCGGTACCATGGAAACCTCTGAGTTTGATTACGTCAAGAACCTAGTTTCTTCAATGTACTTCCTTAAGTCTTTCCAGTCAGAGCCCCTAAGAAATTCCATCTCCAGTATAATCTCCTGATTAAATGTTCGTCTTCTGACTTGGGTAAAAGCTGGACAGTAGCACAAGTAGTGCTCCAGTGTCTCGTCCTCTTCCTGGCAGGCCCCTGCATGTTATATCGCCAACGATACCCATTCATGCCAGGTGAGTCCTTAACTCTGTATGTCCTCTTATTAAATAAACCAACCTCCTTAGTGCTGGCCTACTCAATGTTAGGACTTTCTTTGTCCTCCTACCATCTGGGTCCCCCCATAGAATTCTAGTCTCCCTACCTATGGTAGAGTGCTGCCAATCTCTTGTATGCAATTCTATAGCCCATCGCTTTAGTTTGTTCTTAAAAACCTGAAATGGCTTCGGACTATCCAGTGTGGTGTTCGCCATTAATGCTCCCATCTTTGCTAGCCTATCTGCCTCAACATTTCCAGGTATCCCCTGATGTCCTGGGATCCATATTATCTCTATATATTAGATAAGTTAAACACTAAGTACGAATTTGATATAAATAAACAACAGGAGTTTTCGCCTCTTACTAATGAATAATTATACTTAAAACATTTTTGAATGGAATGCATCCAAATTTATCTAGCATAATTTGTAGTAGAAATATATCCACTCTTAGGCTTTAGAAAAGACCGGAATACTAAGACAATATGACAATAGATTTCAAAAGAATACTTATACACGTCAACAAAACCAACAACAGAAACTGCAGTGAAAATGGACAGAATAGACAGACAGACTTTTCAAGGACAACCATTATAAAATCCATACAATAACAGTCATCCTCCAGTTCATTTAAACAGAACTTTAAGTCATAACAATAATGGGCCTACTCCAATGGAAGTAGACCATATTGAAAACAATAGTACAGGTGAAGCAAATTTTCAGTATCATGCCCAAACATTCGTTTACCGATAGTTGACTTAAGAATAGGAAATACAACCCTCAAATGTTTACTCAATTTAAAAGAACAAAATTAAAGAAACCAATATATTTTCATACAATAAACGGAAATTTCTGTATAGACGAAGAAGTTATTACACCCCTTCCTGAAGAATTTAAAGAAAATAATCTAACTAACCAACTTTGAAGGCAAAAATTTTGATGGCTTAATAGGACAAAATTTATTAAAAGCTTTTTCGGCAATAATAAACTTAGAAGAGGACTCCTTACATATAAACGGTAATAAAATAAAATTTATAGACTCTTGTCCATACAATTCAGAAGAAATACAAACTTTAGAAACACAACCAGTAGACATCTTAGGCAAACTAAAACATCAAGACATGAGCAAAGAAGAGGAGACATTTTTAACAGACCTTATTTCTAAGAATTCAGACTTATTTTTTCAAGAAGTTAATTTACTCACTCACACTCATGAAGTAGAACATGAGATCACAACAACAAGCAACAAAGCTATATATTCTAAAATATATAGGTATCCTCAAATACACGAGGAGGAAATCAATAGACAAATGCGAGAAATGATAGAACAAGTGATAATAACAGAAAGCGTATCTCCATATAATTCTCCCCTGTGGATTGTACCCAAGAAGTCGGACAATTCGGGAAAAAAGAAATGGAGAATCATGATATATTACAGAGCCTTAAATGAAATTACTATTAGTGACAAATTCCCAATACAAAACATTGATACTATCCTAGAAAAACTTGGTCGAGCACAGTATTTCACTACACTCGATCTGGCTAAAGGATTTCACCAGATCCTCATTAAAGAGGAAGACAGGAAAAAGACGGCATTTTCTACCCCACTAGGACACTATGAATTCGTCCGTATGCCTTTTGGGTTAAAGAATGCCTCTGCTACATTTCAAAGACTAATAAATTCGGTATTAAGAGAATACATCAACAAAATATGTGTGGTATATCTCGATGATATTTTGATTTTTAGCAGTACAGTACAAGACCATAAAGATAGTATACAAAAAATGTTTAATGCCCTTCGAAAACATAATCTCAAGATCCAAGTCGACAAGTGCAGGTATTTTGCGAAATCTACCGAATACCTAGGACACATTCTTACTACTAAAGGTATCAAGCCTAAATAAAATTGAAATCATCCAGAGTCTAAAACTTCCCGAAACTCAGAAGCAAATAAAATCGTTCTTGGGGATAACAGGGTATTATAGGAAGTTTATAAAAGACTATGCCAAAATAGCTCATGGATTAACAAAATATTTAAAGAAGGGTACTAAAATAAATAAAAATGATCCTCAATATACAGACGCATTTTACAAACTCAAGAGACACCCATCCTTAAATACGCAGATTTTAAACAAAAATTTAAATTAGCAACAGACGCCAGTGAATTCGCCATCGGAGCAGTATTAACACTGGACAACCATCCCATCAGCTACGCAAGTAGAACTATAAATGAAGACGAAAGAAAATGCTCCACAACAGAAAAAGAGTTGTTGGCCATCGTTTGGGGAGTAAATTATTTTAGGCCATACGTATACGGAAGGAACTTTGATCTCATGACAGATCACCAACCACTAAAACTGCTACAAACTAAACATAAGGGAAAGGATATAAATCCGAGACTTCAACGTTGGTTACATAAACTTGGAGAATACGACATTAAAATAGGATACATCAAAGGCAAAGAGAATACTTTAGCTGACTTTCTTAGCAGAATCAATGCAGACACAGGAGAAAATTACGCAATAGATGAATACATTAACAGAGACAACTTAAGTACAGCCGCTACTATTCATTCCCAACAGGAAGAAAAGAATGATCACTTTCCTATATTAGACTCCATTGTTAACCGCTTCCATACCCAATTAATTTTGACTGAAAGTAAGACAGAAGAAATTAAAGTAATTGATAATAAACAAAAAATTGTTGTAAGCTTAGACGATATTAGAAGTGGATTCATGTCAGACATTTTTAGGAGATCTATAAAAACAGGAAAAGTAGGAATATATTCAGGCATTTCAGATTCCGACTATAGCATAGTGCAACAAAAACTAATAGCGCTATTTAGCACAAGTATAAAATTCTATAGATGCTCATATTATGCTAAAGACATAAGAAATGAAGAAGAAGCCCTTAGGTATATTCAGAAATACCACAAACAAGAAACAGGTCATGCTGGAATAAACAAAAATTACCAAAGTTTAAAAATGCCATATACTTCAAAAATCTTAAAGCACTCATCCAAAAATATATAAGTAACTGCGATGTGTGTTGTAGAAGTAAATATGATAGAAAACCATATAAACCAAAGTACTAAATAACAGAAACACCCAAAGACACGAATGAAATAATACACATAGGCACTTATGCTATTAAAAAACATAGTTTCCTAACTTTCATAGACAAATTTTCGAAACAAGCTACTGCTATTTACCTAAAAGACAGGAATAGTAAACACTTATAGAAAAACTTCGTTTATATTTCTCCTTAACCGCAAAGCCAAAACTTATAATTGCTGACAATGAATTCAACTCAACCAATGTTAAAGATTTTCTTAGGCAAGAAGAACTAGAAATCCATTTTACAAAACCCAATTACCATACAGGAAATGCAGATATCGAAAGATTCCATAACACCTTGGGAGAGAGATTTAGAACATTAAAAATCGAAAACTCAGTTTTATCAGTCCAGGAAAAATTGTACAAATGTACTGAATGGTATAACAAATCTGTTCATTCCGTAGCCAAGGCAAAACCAATAGATATAGCCAACGGAAAAACTGAAAAAAAACTAAATCCATTATTTATTAAAAACCACGAAAGAAAAGCAAATCGCAAAGTTAAACCTTAACAGAGAAGAATACCAAAATCAGGAAGGGTACATAAGAGATTACAAAGCTCTTAGACATAAGCAAGAACCTAGATAAAAAATTAAACTAGAAGGTATCCACCCAACAAATATAAAAAAACTAATAAATTGTAAGGTACATATGACGCTGTTAATAATAATAATAACGATGCATTTTACTGTGAGAAACACCACCGTAATTATCGAAAATATCAATGGCACCAATGGGTTCGCTGAAATTGCATTAGAAAACGTATACATGACATACAGTTACAATACTATTTTACACATCATTGACCCCAAAGAAATCCAGTACGTTATAGAAGGACTAGAGGAAAACATTAAAATAATATGAAATATCAACGACAAACACTTCTTAGATAGAGAACTAACAAAAGTAAAATCAAAGTTAACAATTAAAAGTGCTATATTCGGCTGTGCCGAATCTTAAATACCCTTCACAGATGTCATTCTTTTCGTTTAAATTTTTCGGCTAGGAAGCTAACTGTTTGGCTTTTCTTATTACTAATACCTCTGATCGTCTTTCGAAAATATTAAATATGTTTAATTTGCAAACAAAAAGAATCAGTTTCATGTACCCCCAAAAAGTTCTAATTGTTCAACCGTAGAATCAATCGTCTTTTAGATTTTTTTGGTTTTTAATACCAATTTATTTCTTCCTGATGTATGAAGTAGGCATAATTCATCATAAAAATAAAAAATAACAAATAATATGGTTACTTTTATGAATCAGCAAATGTCGATTTTCCAACCCTGGAACCGAATTTTTAGTTTTTAAAATTTGTAATACCAATTTAATTCTTAGAGAAGTATAAAATAGGTTTAAGTCACTGAAAAAAAAACCAAAATTGAGAACTTATATGGTTGCTTTTATGTACCGAAAAATTTCGATTTTCCAACCCTGGAACCGAATTTTTAGTTTTTAAAATTTTTAATACCAATTTAATTCTAAGCGAAGTATAAAATATGTTTAATTCACTGAAAAAAATCAAAATTGGGAATTTATATGGGTAACAAATGCACCAAAAAATTTTGATTTTCCAACCCTGGAACCGAATTTTTAATTTAATTTTTTCTGATATATCAAGTGGGTTTAATCACTAAAAACACAAAATTTGGAATTTATGTATGTGGCTGATTTCATGAGAAGTGAGCCTTAGCACAAAAAAATAAATTTATTTAAAAATAAAAGATTTTTTCATGAACTTGTAGCTAATACATTAAATTTTAATATTCTAAAAATAGATTTAAAAAAAAAGTAATTTTAATGTTTTTTTTATATCAACTCCGTCAAATTATCTATTTCGATATTGCTACTCCGTTAAGGTAAAATACCACCATGCCCCATGTCAGCTGTGCATAAGCTTTTAACATTTGAACGTTTCGAAGAGGTGCTTCGGTTTATTTTCCTTCAGCCCATCAAAGGAAATAGCAATAAAATACATGTAATTTGAAAGATTTTTTATATTTTTATGTTGTGTTTTCGAATGTCCCACACGTGACGAAAAACAAGTAAAAGTTTATTTTACTAAACAATGTCGCAAGCAATTTTTTTGAAATTTTAAAACTATAGGCAGAAGCAGAAATGAAATATTTTGCATATAAATTTTTTTTTTAATTTAAAATTTTTTATAATATATTTGCTTTTTAAAATTGTCCCACCCCTGACGAATAATTTTTTTATGTCAGATTTATTTCTGTTTTTAATTTTCGACAGCTTGTCAACAATGGCAAGAACTGGTGCTGAGCGTATGAAAAAGTTGAGGGAAAATTAAAAAAAAAAAATCGCAAAAGTATAAGCAAAAAAAAAAACGTGAGAGGGATAAGAGGAAACGCGATAAAATGAAAGAGGAAGCTTTGTTATCTAAAGAAACTGCTTTTATAAGAAAAAAGATGGAACCTTATTATCGCTATCTCAAATATTCAATCGCTGCACTTTTTCAAGGCTTGTAGCGAACAAAATATAATTGCGGGTCTCACCCATAATTAAAAGAAAAAAACATTTAAAATTAATAAAATGACCACGGATGATATCTTCACCGACAGCTCATCTTGGAGTGATTCGGATAATGAGCCTTTGTCGTTTAAAAAATATTAATTGTTGCTTATTTGAACACTAATGCTGCAATACAAAACCAAATACTTAAAAAATAAATATTTGTTACCAAAAAAAAACAGTAAAGATGTTTGTTTTTTAAATTTATATACATTTTCAAACCTTTGAATTTTACTCCTGTTTTTGGATAAAGTTTTCAAACTATATTTGAAGTTGCTAGATCCGTTTCTAGTCAAATTGCTATTACGAAATCGCACCCGTGACGAAAAAATGTCCCACCCGTGACGCCACAAAAATGCAATTTTTGAGCAAAATATAAACTTGTTCTTCTTCTTAACTTTTAGTGAAGGACAACTTGATACCTCTGCTGCAGTCATAGATTGGCTACATTTCGATAAACTGTATAAATTCGCAGAGATTTGAGTATGTGTCCTAGGCACTCCAAACGCATGTCCTAATGTGTACTAAATTTTGCATTAGCAAATCTAAAATAGTGTGTTTCCGTGTAGTATATTTGAGAGACAAGTCTGAACTTTTATTTTATGATAGTCATGTAAAAAATAGTTGAACATTTTCTTATTTTTTAAAACTAAGCACTTAAACTACTTCTAAATGTCCCACCCGTGACGATGAAATCAGCCATGTACTTTTATGTACCAAAAATATTTCGATTTTCCAACTCTGGAAGCGACTTTTTATTTTTATTACCAATACTCTTCTTAGTGACGTGTAACATAGTTTTACTTGACAAAAAATTAAAAATTTTTATATTTTTTGGTCACTTTTATGTACCATAAAATATTTCATTTGTCCAACCCTGCAGTCGAAATTTTGATTTTTTAAGATTTTAATACCAATTTTGTTCTTCCTGAATTGTAAGACAGTTCTAATAGGAAAACAAACAACGTCAATTGCCTTTTTGGTTACTTTTATGCAGAATAAATATTTCAATTTCCCAACCCTGGAAACGAAATTTAAATTTTTTTTACCAATGCAACTTTCAATGAGGCATGAAATAATTTTATTTAAGAAAAACTTAATATTTGTAACAATTTTTGTCACTTTTATGTACCACAAAATATATCCAACTCTGGAATCTAAATTTTGATTTTTTTTTAGTTTTTGATACAAATTTTGTTTCTCCTGAACTAAAAAATAGTTTTAATTAGTAAAAAACCGACGTTCGTTGCGTTTTTGGTTACTTTTATGTATAAAAAATTTAAATTTCCCAGCCCTGGAAGCGAAATTTTAATTTTTTTAACCAATGCTAGTCTTCATTAAGTATAAAGTCGTTTTATTTACGAAACACTTAAAATTTATACAATATATTCCATGTACCAAAAAAAAAATTCAATTTCTCAACCCTGGAATCGAAATTTAAATTTTTTTAAATTTTCTTTATCAATGCAAGTCTTCATGAGGTATAAAGTAGTTTTGTTTAAGAAAAGCCAAAATTTTTTAATCATTTTGGTTATTACATGTACTACAATATATTGAAGGATCAAAAACAACTTCAATTTTCCCAACCCTGGAAGCGAAATTTTAATTTTTTTGTTTATCTGTTCAACGCTTCATGAAGTATAAAGTAATTTTTTTTAAAGAAAAATTTGAAATTTTTATCCATTTTGGTCACTTTCATGTACTACAATATATTGCACTTGTCCAACCCTGGATTCGAAATTTAATTTTTATTTTTGAATTTTTGATACCAATTTTGTTCATCCTCAAATATAAAATAGTTTTAATTAGCAAAAATACAACGTCAATTGCCTTTTTGGTTACTTTTACGTATAAAAAAAGTTCAATTTCCCACCCCTGGAAGCAAAATTTGAATTAAAAAAATTTTTTTGGCCAATGAAAATCTTCATGACGTATAAAGAGGTTTTGTTAAAGAAAAACTTAAAATTTTTAACAATTTAGCCAATGAAATATTTTTATATTAAAGAAGCTCCAACGCGTTAAACTTGGAGCCATAAAATAAAATTATTTTTCGATCCCGCCCCTTTAGTGGGTGTTATTATATGCAAAAATAGTGTAAACATTTAACAAATTTTTTTACTTAAGCCTACATTCCTTAAAAATAAAATTTTTAAGCTATAATGACGAAGCTGAGACGTAACCTGGTACTATTCTTTCCTACCCCCTTCTCCCCGTTTGCATCCTAAATGACCATATCAAAAAAAAAAATTTTTAAATTTTGTATATAAGTATCCCAAATAATTATTTTTAGAGTTTTATGACAAAGGTGAAATGTTTCTCCTGCCAGAGCGACCCTGCCAAAATAGAGTTTTAATACCCTCCAAAGAGAATTATACCCCATAAAGTATATATATTTTTGATCAGTGATGAAGTCTTAAGACGGTCTAGCTATGCCCATACGTTCGTCTGTGGAAGACATGATATTGTCTATTTTTGAACCTAGCCCCCATTAGTGGTCGTTGACGTACGATATTATATAAAGCAACTCTGTCCCACCAAGTAAAACATTTTAAATTTACTTACTAAATATTTGGAGGGTATTTAAGATTCGACTGGTCGAATATAACGTTTTTACTTGTTTTTAATTCCATTTTTTAAATGAAAAAAATTACGAATTTTGCACTAAAAACTATTTTTTTTCTCCATTAATATCTGAATAATTTCAAAACGATAAGAGATAGAGAAAAATTACGTTGGACTAAAATAAATGCAAAGGTTACGCATCTTTTGGGGTTTAATTTTTGGAAATCGCATAACCTGATGTCGGGATCAAAATCCATATAGTTCACATAATTTTATTTAAAGACGAGACAAAGAATTATTTTTTGTAGAGCAGTGTTATTGTTTGACTAACCAATCCAATGTGGTTGCAAGAAAACTAACATACATTACGATCATTATTATTATTTTCATTCATGGTATTATCATTTCTATTCTTATTATTTGATTACTGCCATAATATATTGATTTTATAATAAAATATTAGTTAATAAAAAGTTATTTTATTTTTAGCATAAAAAGTCAATTCCATGCCTTGATAAATCGTTAACAGTTATGGGTTCAATGTGCCAGTTATCCACTAAAGACGATTTTAGCATCTCGCAAAATACCCAACACAATATTGCTCGTAATGATTCCGTGTCGTATGAATTAGCAAACGACGAAGTTGATATAGGTAACCATGCAACTGCTGAGAGTGATTTGGCTTCAAATAAAATTGTTTCACCATCTTTAAACAACCAAAATACTCCTAAGAAGCGATCCTTTGTGACAAAGGTAGAATTTTTTATTGATTCATGTTAATGGTGCTACATATAAATTATAATATTTTCATACCAATCATTTTTGAATCTGAAATGAGAAAAATTCACTATAATTTAATATACTTATAAAATGCTTTATTCAAAGTTATTAACAAATAAAAAATATAGAACATTAAAAAAAATATATTTTACTAACTATCATTGTGGCCTGTTCTGTAAATCACATTGGGTTGAAATCGCGTGAATTCAAAAATAAATTATGGTTCTGAAAACGTTCTTAAAATTAGATACAGCAGTTTTCTTCTGGATATGATATTTGAAGCTATATATAACAGCAATATTGAAAAATGTCTGGAAAAATATTTCTATTAGTGGAGATAATTTTCTAAAATCACGCGATTTCAAACCGACGTGATTTACAGAACAGGCCTGCATATGTACATGCATAGTTTTACATTTATTATTGTAACTTTCAATATTTTTCCAACATTTTTGAGCATTGACAGAAAAAGTTTCTTTTTGAAATTATACAATAATGGTACAAAATTTTAACCTGTACCAAACATAACAATTACAAACTGGCAGCTAGTTTTCATATTATTAAAAAAACAACAAACTATTTTCATGACCAGCTAATAAATTTTAAACGAAAAATTTAAAATTCCAATAGGAAATGTAAAATTATGCATGAATATTGAAAAGAGCCCTAAGCTTAAATATATATATATATATATATATATATATATATATATATATATATATATATATATATATACATGTACAATGTATGATTTTAATTTTGTAAATTATTTTGTATATACATACATAAGAAGTTAAACAACTTTATAAATAATTATACAAGTTATAGAAAATGTAATTAAAAAACAAATAAAATCACTCTTGAATACAAAATTTAATTTTTTAAAGTATTGAGAAATACATTTCTTAAGTTTTAAATGAAAATTTCTTCTTTTTGGTTTGGGAGATCAACGTTTTTTAGTTTGAGGTTTATAATGCAATTCATTGAATTTCAGAATTATAATATACATATTTATATGTATGTGTATGAAAAAAACAATATAAAATATTTACATATAAAAAAGGCACATTTGTATGTACTTTTAAAAAACCAACGTTTCCATACACCCATAACATTTAGGGATGGAGTAATTGTGTAAAAAAATCTAACAAATCTATTACAGCAACAGCTGCAGTTTTAATTTCTAGTAAATATTTTACATGCTATCCGAGTTAATATCAACTGTTGATAAGGATAAGGAACATATTATACCATATTCGGGCTCCATTCTTGTTACGATTGAAGTTATTATAATTATTCTTTATAATTATAATTAATTATTATTTATTTTGTGTGTGTGCATATTTGATGTTATCAATAAATATTGCTATAACAAATTTATTTTATTTCTTCTCACAGTTACTCCATCCCTCAAAGTTTTGGGTGTATGGAGAGTTTTGTCCTTAGCAGCATGTATGTATGTATGTAGCACATTTGCCAATGAAAATCTAATTCAGAAAATGTCTGCTTCATACATTGCTTCTTCTAAAATGTCCCCTTTCGAGATGGTGGTCATTTTTTCGGATACAAGACGCTGTATATCTGCCATCGTTTCACTTGCTACATTAAGCGGCAATACGACCAACTGCATGCCAATCGATTTGGCAAATACGGAAAACATGTTCTGATTTTCTATTTTTTCATTGTTTACCTGCTCAATTAGTGTGTCCAGTGCGCAATTCAATTTTTCAGCATTCTCCAACTTTAGCCTTTTTGATGAAGATTTTTTCTGTGATAGCGGCGTACCAGTTTCGGATGTGCAATAGCTCTCCTCAGTCTCTTCATACGACTGTGTTGACTGGCTATACTCTACTAATTCAGTTTCCTGAAGATATACATAGGTTTAAAACAATTGTAATTGATATAAAAATCAAAAATTAGCAGAGATGCTACTTACAATTTCAAAGTTACTACTTGTTTTTCTTTGCGCAATGGCTTGGTTAAGAAATTACATTTCCATATAATAAAATAAATGTGGTTCGTACAATGCATCAGCACTGGAACCCGATTTTTTGCAGGCATCTACTGTTTTTTCTCCAGGAGGTACGCTGATCTTAAATTTTTTATTTTTTTTTACCACTTCCTCATTTTTATCCAATGTTTTTGAAATTTCAGCCCAAGCATTCTTTCTTTTTCCTGTCTAACCTCTTATATTCCGGACTTTTGAAGTCTCAGAGGGAATAAAACTGCCTATAAAGTTTAATTAACTTTAGCACGTCTTCGTCGGTAAAATTCATTTTCAAATAAGAAATAAATGACGGATCTATTTTTTATCATACGCTTCTTTTATTTGTTACTTTTTTAATTATTTTAAAGATAGATGTATAGTTGTAGTTTAGTATAAAACACGTATATTCAATGCTTAACAACTATTTATTATTATTTATTTCAATTTAATCAAGTGAGAAAGAATTTACATTTATTTTATTACAAAGACTAGATATCTACAACTGTAGCAGCAAACACGACTCTCGGAATTAATTTCTGTTTTCGTCTATCAATTCGTTTGTTGTTTTTTGACGAGTTGCCAGACGGTTGGTTTTGTAAATCAGGCGGGCTTGGTACTGCCACATCCACCCCCTCCCCAGTGACAAAGTCGGTATCTGACTGGAATGATATTTCTGTCTGCAGATACGTTTACATCCTTTTCTTTGATTCGAATTTTGTATATTCGGTCTGAAAGTCGTTCTACCACTTCGTAGGGACCAGTGTAGGGTACCTGGAGGGGTTCTCGAACAGCATCAGTACGTAGAAATACGTGAGTACAATCATGGAGATTTTTTAACAAAAATATCTTGCCTTTGTTATGATGAGCTGTTGGTGTAGGGCGTAGAAGATTAAAATGCTTTCGAAGTTTTTGTAAAAATTCAGAAGAATCGACGGAATTTTCGGCTTCATCAAAGAAATCATTGGGAAGACGCAATGAGCCACCATAAAGTAAATCGGAAGATGATGCTTTAAGGTCTTCTTTAAATGCGGTTCTAAGTCCAAGTAGGACTGTCGGTAGTATATCAGTCCATGATACGTTAGGATGACACATTAGAGCAGCCTTGAACGATCTGTGCCACCTTTCAACCATACCGTTGGATTGAGGATGATAAGCAGTAGTTCGTGAACGCTTTGAACCAATGCAATTTGCAAGTGATTTAAATAACTCAGATTCAAATTGAGTACCTTGATCAGTAGTAATAGTTTTAGGACAACCGAAACGAGATATCCAATTTGACCAAAATGCTGCTGCAACGGAACAGCTTCAGGCCAACGAGAGAATCGGTCGATCATTGTGAGGCAATATCTGTAACCTTGTACAAGTGGCATCACTACGATGTCTAAATGCACATGGTCAAAACGATTGTCTGGAACATCGATTTTGTTTGGCAGTAATCGGTTGTGCCTCGTGATCTTAGCTCTTTGGCAGGACAAACAATTTCTGGCCCAATAAATGATTTGTTTTTTCATTGTCGGCCACACGTATTTTTTTCGAATTTGTTGGAGAGTAGCCTTGCCACTCGGGTGAGACAAATTGTGTATTCCATTAAAAACTTGTTGGCGAAGTTCTTCGGGAATATAAGGGCGAACATATCCGGTTGATACGTCGCATTAAACTGATGATGAATCAAAATGAACGATTTGAAGTTTCAGTGAACTATTACCTTCCAATAAGATTTTTAATTCTTCGTCTACTTCTTGAGCTGATTGAAGTACTTCCATTGAAATTGTTGATGGCATAGAAATTTCATTAAGACGAGATAGTGCATCTGCTACTGTATTTTCAGTACCGCACAAGTAAACTATTTCAGTAGTAAACTGAGAAATGTAATCAAGATGTCTCAATTGTCGAGGCGAAGCTTTTTCCGGTTTTTGAGAAAACGCATAAACTAGTGGTTTATGATCAGTCTTCATAACGAAGTGTCGAGCTTCAAGCATATGACGGAAATATTTCACGGCATCATAAATCGCAAGCAATTCCCTATCATATGTGCTGTAATTTTTTTCGGCTGACGATAATTTTCGGGAAAAGAAACCGAGAGGTCTCCACGCACCAGCAATTTTTTGCTCAAGGGCGGCTCCGATAGCTGTGTCAGAAGCATCTGTGTTTAGAGCTAGATTCGAATTTGGTGCTGGATGTGTTAACATTGCGGATTCACTAAGACTACGTTTACAAGAAGAAAATGTATCATCAGTCTCAGGAGTCCATGGAACTTTTCTTTTGTCATTTTTCTTTGAATTTGTTAGAAAATTATTAAGTGGTGCTTGTAATTCTGCCGCATGTGGAATACATCGCCGATAATAATTAATAACACCGAGGAATCTACGAAGTTCGCAAATGGTTTCGGGTTTGGGGTAATTCATGATGGCAGTGACACGATCGGTTGGAGGTCGGCAGCCACTACCATTAATTGTATACCCAAGGAACTGTACCTCTGACTGACCAAAATTGCACTTGTTAACATTGATGGTTAGACCATATTGGCGCAGCCGCTCAAATACTTGTCGCAAATGACATTGATGTTCATCGGCAGACTTGGACATGATGATTATGTCGTCAATGTAGCAATATACAAAATCAAGGCCTCTTAACACAGAATCCATAAACCTCTGGAATGTCTGCGTGGCATTACGTAGCCCAAAGGGCATAAATAAAAACCCTACCAGACCAAATGGAGTACAAACGGCTGTTTTTTTAATGTCCTCTTCGGCCATTGGTATCTGGTAGTAGGCTCTAACAAGGTCAATGGTTGTAAAAATTGACTTACCGTGTAGTTTTTCAGAAAAGTCGTTAATGTTGGCTATAGGGTAACGATCCGCTAAAGTTTGCGAGTTAAGTTTTCGATAGTCGCCACACGCTCGCCAGCCTCCAGTTTTTTTAGCAACCATGTGTATTGGACTGGCCCATGGACTCTTGGAGGGTCGACATATGCCATTATCCAATAAAAAGTCTATTTTAGCTTTTGCTGCAGCTAGTTTATCACCAGACAGTCTCCGTGGACGATCAGAAACTGGTTTGCCTGTAGTTTCAATATGATGAATAACTAATGCCCCAGCGTTAGGTTTTCGAATCAAAGTTGTTGTTGTAATATCAATAAATTCTGCAAGAAGTTCAGAAAAATTATTATTTGTTGTTGTAGACAATGTTGAAATACTAAAATCTTTAGTTTCACGAATTTCACCACCGCTTGTTAGTTTTGTAGCATTATCAATTAGACATCTTCTTCTAAGATCTATAAGTAAATTATAATGGCTCAAAAAATCGGCCCCAAGTATGGGTGATCCAACGTCAGCAATAATAAATAACCATTTGAGTTCACGGCGGAGACCCAAATCCAATTTGAAAACGCAATGACCAAAAGTTTTAATTTCACTACGGTTTGCAGCAAGAAGCTTGACAGTTGTTGGCGTTAGAGTTGCTTTGATTAAAGATGGTGGTACTACAGATACCACCGATCCTGAATCAACCAGATAACGTGTGTTTGTTGACTTGTCAAAAATATGCAATCGATTTTCTTTTGTTAATATATTACGATCGCTGCCGCCAACCGAGTTGACTGACGACAACCCCTCTAGTTTTCCGGATTTGGTTTCCAACGGGGACATGTTGGCTTGCAATGTTGAGCTGCATAGCCAAATTTTGTATGATACCAACATAACAGAGATTCGGTAGTATTCTGATAAGAGTTTCGTGCACGGCTACTAGATCTGGATCGTGGTCGATTAAAATTGCTTTTATTGTCGTTCTGTTGTACTTGAATTTTCTTAACTTCCTCTGTTAAATTTTTTATAGCCTGGCAAACATCTGAAAAGGTCATGCGTGGAGCAACTGCATCAACAGGAACACTTGTGATGTGACTTAATGGTGCCACTGGCACGCAACCTGTCACATTGTGGTTTGCATCTAGCATTTTGTCGGCCGTTTCTGAAAGCTTTTCCAAATCATCGTCTTTCCACACAGATAATATAGGGCGAATTGAATCTGGCATTTTTCCGAGGAATAATGTGCGAATAATTGCTTCATTTTCCTTACCCGGAGCTAGACGTCTCATAGTCGATAAAATTTCTGAAGGTTTTTTTTCCTGAGGTTTCACAACCCTGCAATAAACGTCGTAGTTTAGATTCGGACGTTTCAGCAAATTTTGCAATAAGGCGTTGTTTCAATGAACAGAATTTGTTACCCTGTGGAGGATTTGTTACCAGGTCTTCAATTGATAAAAGTATTTCGTCTTCCAGATGTACTAAGACAATATCAAATTTGTTCGAATCTGATGTGATGTTACACAAAGCAAAAGATCTTTCTATTTGGGCAAACCATAAATGCGGATTGTGTTTGTTGAATTTAGGAATATGGACTTTTTGGAGGTTCGCAACCGATGCGTCACTCTCATTTGCCTGATACTCTCGAAGAGTGTTGACTTCACGTTGTAAAGCTTGCATTTGTGTTATCATATTTTCCATCTCGGCCATGTTAACGCTGCTTGAATCAAAAAATTCTATTTCCTCACCACCTGATGAGATTTCTTCTGCCTCGGCTGATTTGCGTTGCCTTAAGTTGTAAGGGTGTATGTTCATAGGCAGGATTAGTTTTGCTCGAACTAAAATCACAAACCATTCACTTGAAAAAAAAACGTTGAAAACTCAAAAACTATGCCGTTGCGCTGCTTCCAAGAAACATTTTCTACCGTCGTGAGAAATTAGCTTAAATTTCTGTTTCTAAGAATTTGTGCAAACTACGGGGTCACCAATATAGTTGTAGTTTAGTATAAAACACGTATATTCAATGCTTAACAACTATTTATTATTATTTATTTCAATTTAATCAAGTGAGAAAGAATTTACATTTATTTTATTACAAAGACTAGATATCTACAACCACAGACATAATCAGATATAGCAATAATGACAGATGTCAGAGGCCCGTATCAGTTTTTGTTTTAACCCCTTTTTGTGAAGAGCTAAACTATAGATGGCATCCTGAAAACAATGTGTGTGAAGAAAAAAATATACATTGCCCAGTATTTTTTATAAAAATGTAAACAAAAGAAATAAAATAAAATGTGATGTGTATAAAATTTAAATATATTATAAAAAATTTATTATTATTATAAAAACATACATAATATTGCATTAAATTTGTGTGCAGAAAAGCATCTTAGTGAAATATTCACATAAGATGTGAATAACATAAAGTGGCGTCTAAGGAGCACCCATTAAAAACATTCATTGGCAATCGAATCATCTAAAGCTAATGCTCCAAATGCCGCAACAAGAGCTCTTAAAACCAACATTCTAAATTTGGGAAATAACAATAATTCATTGAGTGCAAGCAAAAACCACAATTTAGCAGCGCCAATATCGTATGCCGATATTGCACGAACAAACAAAAAAATTACTGATGCGCTGCTTCTGGTATTTTAATAAATAATAATGACTGAAGAAAAGTCGGTGTGTACTAACAATCTCAACAACAGCCTTAACTCCACTAGCAAAAACACAAGTTAAAAAATCTCAAATGAAGCAAGATTTTCCGGAGCTAAGTGGTGGTACCTTAGCGGCTGGTATTGACGCCAACATTCTTATCTAATCAAAAGAGTTATAACATATTCTCAAAGTTTTACACAAAATGTAATATCAACTCCATGTCATACAAATATTGGTGATGGTAATTTTAATTTGGTCAACGATACCACAACAAAAGTATAAAGTAATTTTTTTTAAAGAAAAATTTGAAATTGTTATCCATTTTGGTCACTTTCATGTACTACAATATATTGCACTTGTCCAACCCTGGATTCGAAATTTAATTTTTATTTTTGAATTTTTGATACCAATTTTGTTCATCCTCAAATATAAAATAGTTTTAATTAGCAAAAATACAACGTCAATTGCCTTTTTGGTTACTTTTACGTATAAAAAAAGTTCAATTTCCCACCCCTGGAAGCAAAATTTGAATTAAAAAAATTTTTTTGGCCAATGAAAATCTTCATGACGTATAAAGAGGTTTTGTTAAAGAAAAACTTAAAATTTTTAACAATTTAGCCAATGAAATATTTTTATATTAAAGAAGCTCCAACGCGTTAAACTTGGAGCCATAAAATAAAATTATTTTTCGATCCCGCCCCTTTAGTGGGTGTTATTATATGCAAAAATAGTGTAAACATTTAACAAATTTTTTTACTTAAGCCTACATTCCTTAAAAATAAAATTTTTAAGCTATAATGACGAAGCTGAGACGTAACCTGGTACTATTCTTTCCTACCCCCTTCTCCCCGTTTGCATCCTAAATGACCATATCAAAAAAAAAAATTTTTAAATTTTGTATATAAGTATCCCAAATAATTATTTTTAGAGTTTTATGACAAAGGTGAAATGTTTCTCCTGCCAGAGCGACCCTGCCAAAATAGAGTTTTAATACCCTCCAAAGAGAATTATACCCCATAAAGTATATATATTTTTGATCAGTGATGAAGTCTTAAGACGGTCTAGCTATGCCCATACGTTCGTCTGTGGAAGACATGATATTGTCTATTTTTGAACCTAGCCCCCATTAGTGGTCGTTGACGTACGATATTATATAAAGCAACTCTGTCCCACCAAGTAAAACATTTTAAATTTACTTACTAAATATTTGGAGGGTATTTAAGATTCGACTGGTCGAATATAACGTTTTTACTTGTTTTTAATTCCATTTTTTAAATGAAAAAAATTACGAATTTTGCACTAAAAACTATTTATTTTCTCCATTAATATCTGAATAATTTCAAAACGATAAGAGATAGAGAAAAATTACATTGGACTAAAATAAATGCAAAGGTTACGCATCTTTTGGGGTTTAATTTTTGGAAATCGCATAACCTGATGTCGGGATCAAAATCCATATAGTTCACATAATTTTATTTAAAGACGAGACAAAGAATTATTTTTTGTAGAGCAGTGTTATTGTTTGACTAACCAATCCAATGTGGTTGCAAGAAAACTAACATACATTACGATCATTATTATTATTTTCATTCATGGTATTATCATTTCTATTCTTATTATTTGATTACTGCCATAATATATTGATTTTATAATAAAATATTAGTTAATAAAAAGTTATTTTATTTTTAGCATAAAAAGTCAATTCCATGCCTTGATAAATCGTTAACAGTTATGGGTTCAATGTGCCAGTTATCCACTAAAGACGATTTTAGCATCTCGCAAAATACCCAACACAATATTGCTCGTAATGATTCCGTGTCGTATCTACCCGTCCACACGAGCAATAAGTTTGGCAATTATTGCCGTGGCAACCGTCAAATTTGATTGCCGACACTAGATATTAACGTGTGGACCACATGAATATATGTTAGAACACATATTCGGCAACAACTGTTATAATACATTGCCGAGCAATAATCTTTTAACACATGCTGTCAAATTGAATTGTTATTTGATTGAAATTTTTGTCTCATAAGAAAACAACACTGTTTATAATGTTTTAAGATTTGTACGTGTTCGCTACCAAGATATACAAGCAAGAACATTGGCAATTGACGACGCGTTTCTGCCGGCGTTATTGCTTGTATCAAGACACGAAATGTTGCTCGTGTGGTCGCAGTGTATGAATTAGCAAACGACGAAGTTGATATAGGTAACCATGCAACTGCTGAGAGTGATTTGGCTTCAAATAAAATTGTTTCACCATCTTTAAACAACCAAAATACTCCTAAGAAGCGATCCTTTGTGACAAAGGTAGAATTTTTTATTGATTCATGTTAATGGTGCTACATATAAATTATAATATTTTCATACCAATCATTTTTGAATCTGAAATGAGAAAAATTCACTATAATTTAATATACTTATAAAATGCTTTATTCAAAGTTATTAACAAATAAAAAATATAGAACATTAAAAAAAATATATTTTACTAACTATCATTGTGGCCTGTTCTGTAAATCACATTGGGTTGAAATCGCGTGAATTCAAAAATAAATTATGGTTCTGAAAACGTTCTTAAAATTAGATACAGCAGTTTTCTTCTGGATATGATATTTGAAGCTATATATAACAGCAATATTGAAAAATGTCTGGAAAAATATTTCTATTAGTGGAGATAATTTTCTAAAATCACGCGATTTCAAACCGACGTGATTTACAGAACAGGCCTGCATATGTACATGCATAGTTTTACATTTATTATTGTAACTTTCAATATTTTTCCAACATTTTTGAGCATTGACAGAAAAAGTTTCTTTTTGAAATTATACAATAATGGTACAAAATTTTAACCTGTACCAAACATAACAATTACAAACTGGCAGCTAGTTTTCATATTATTAAAAAAACAACAAACTATTTTCATGACCAGCTAATAAATTTTAAACGAAAAATTTAAAATTCCAATAGGAAATGTAAAATTATGTATGAATATTGAAAAGAGCCCTAAGCTTAAATATATATATATATATATATATATATATATATATATATATATATATATATATATATATATATATATATATATATACATGTACAATGTATGATTTTAATTTTGTAAATTATTTTGTATATACATACATAAGAAGTTAAACAACTTTATAAATAATTATACAAGTTATAGAAAATGTAATTAAAAAACAAATAAAATCACTCTTGAATACAAAATTTAATTTTTTAAAGTATTGAGAAATACATTTCTTAAGTTTTAAATGAAAATTTCTTCTTTTTGGTTTGGGAGATCAACGTTTTTTAGTTTGAGGTTTATAATGCAATTCATTGAATTTCAGAATTATAATATACATATTTATATGTATGTGTATGAAAAAAACAATATAAAATATTTACATATAAAAAAGGCACATTTGTATGTACTTTTAAAAAACCAACGTTTCCATACACCCATAACATTTAGGGATGGAGTAATTGTGTAAAAAAATCTAACAAATCTATTACAGCAACAGCTGCAGTTTTAATTTCTAGTAAATATTTTACATGCTATCCGAGTTAATATCAACTGTTGATAAGGATAAGGAACATATTATACCATATTCGGGCTCCATTCTTGTTACGATTGAAGTTATTATAATTATTCTTTATAATTATAATTAATTATTATTTATTTTGTGTGTGTGCATATTTGATGTTATCAATAAATATTGCTATAACAAATTTATTTTATTTCTTCTCACAGTTACTCCATCCCTCAAAGTTTTGGGTGTATGGAGAGTTTTGTCCTTAGCAGCATGTATGTATGTATGTAGCACATTTGCCAATGAAAATCTAATTCAGAAAATGTCTGCTTCATACATTGCTTCTTCTAAAATGTCCCCTTTCGAGATGGTGGTCATTTTTTCGGATACAAGACGCTGTATATCTGCCATCGTTTCACTTGCTACATTAAGCGGCAATACGACCAACTGCATGCCAATCGATTTGGCAAATACGGAAAACATGTTCTGATTTTCTATTTTTTTATTGTTTACCTGCTCAATTAGTGTGTCCAGTGCGCAATTCAATTTTTCAGCATTCTCCAACTTTAGCCTTTTTGATGAAGATTTTTTCTGTGATAGCGGCGTACCAGTTTCGGATGTGCAATAGCTCTCCTCAGTCTCTTCATACGACTGTGTTGACTGGCTATACTCTACTAATTCAGTTTCCTGAAGATATACATAGGTTTAAAACAATTGTAATTGATATAAAAATCAAAAATTAGCAGAGATGCTACTTACAATTTCAAAGTTACTACTTGTTTTTCTTTGCGCAATGGCTTGGTTAAGAAATTACATTTCCATATAATAAAATAAATGTGGTTCGTACAATGCATCAGCACTGGAACCCGATTTTTTGCAGGCATCTACTTTTTTTTCTCCAGGAGGTACGCTGATCTTAAATTTTTTATTTTTTTTTACCACTTCCTCATTTTTATCCAATGTTTTTGAAATTTCAGCCCAAGCATTCTTTCTTTTTCCTGTCTAGCCTCTTATATTCCGGACTTTTGAAGTCTCAGAGGGAATAAAACTGCCTATAAAGTTTAATTAACTTTAGCACGTCTTCGTCGGTAAAATTCATTTTCAAATAAGAAATAAATGACGGATCTATTTTTTATCATACGCTTCTTTTATTTGTTACTTTTTTAATTATTTTAAAGATAGATGTATAGTTGTAGTTTAGTATAAAACACGTATATTCAATGCTTAACAACTATTTATTATTATTTATTTCAATTTAATCAAGTGAGAAAGAATTTACATTTATTTTATTACAAAGACTAGATATCTACAACTGTAGCAGCAAACACGACTCTCGGAATTAATTTCTGTTTTCGTCTATCAATTCGTTTGTTGTTTTTTGACGAGTTGCCAGACGGTTGGTTTTGTAAATCAGGCGGGCTTGGTGCTGCCACATCCACCCCCTCCCCAGTGACAAAGTCGGTATCTGACTGGAATGATATTTCTGTCTGCAGATACGTTTACATCCTTTTCTTTGATTCGAATTTTGTATATTCGGTCTGAAAGTCGTTCTACCACTTCGTAGGGACCAGTGTAGGGTACCTGGAGGGGTTCTCGAACAGCATCAGTACGTAGAAATACGTGAGTACAATCATGGAGATTTTTTAACAAAAATATCTTGCCTTTGTTATGATGAGCTGTTGGTGTAGGGCGTAGAAGATTAAAATGCTTTCGAAGTTTTTGTAAAAATTCAGAAGAATCGACGGAATTTTCGGCTTCATCAAAGAAATCATTGGGAAGACGCAATGAGCCACCATAAAGTAAATCGGAAGATGATGCTTTAAGGTCTTCTTTAAATGCGGTTCTAAGTCCAAGTAGGACTGTCGGTAGTATATCAGTCCATGATACGTTAGGATGACACATTAGAGCAGCCTTGAACGATCTGTGCCACCTTTCAACCATACCGTTGGATTGAGGATGATAAGCAGTAGTTCGTGAACGCTTTGAACCAATGCAATTTGCAAGTGATTTAAATAACTCAGATTCAAATTGAGTACCTTGATCAGTAGTAATAGTTTTAGGACAACCGAAACGAGATATCCAATTTGACCAAAATGCTGCTGCAACGGAACAGCTTCAGGCCAACGAGAGAATCGGTCGATCATTGTGAGGCAATATCTGTAACCTTGTACAAGTGGCATCACTACGATGTCTAAATGCACATGGTCAAAACGATTGTCTGGAACATCGATTTTGTTTGGCAGTAATCGGTTGTGCCTCGTGATCTTAGCTCTTTGGCAGGACAAACAATTTCTGGCCCAATAAATGATTTGTTTTTTCATTGTCGGCCACACGTATTTTTTTCGAATTTGTTGGAGAGTAGCCTTGCCACTCGGGTGAGACAAATTGTGTATTCCATTAAAAACTTGTTGGCGAAGTTCTTCGGGAATATAAGGGCGAACATATCCGGTTGATACGTCGCAGTAAACTGATGATGAATCAAAATGAACGATTTGAAGTTTCAGTGAACTATTACCTTCCAATAAGATTTTGAATTCTTCGTCTACTTCTTGAGCTGATTGAAGTACTTCCATTGAAATTGTTGATGGCATAGAAATTTCATTAAGACGAGATAGTGCATCTGCTACTGTATTTTCAGTACCGCACAAGTAAACTATTTCAGTAGTAAACTGAGAAATGTAATCAAGATGTCTCAATTGTCGAGGCGAAGCTTTTTCCGGTTTTTGAGAAAACGCATAAACTAGTGGTTTATGATCAGTCTTCATAACGAAGTGTCGAGCTTCAAGCATATGACGGAAATATTTCACGGCATCATAAATCGCAAGCAATTCCCTATCATATGTGCTGTAATTTTTTTCGGCTGACGATAATTTTCGGGAAAAGAAACCGAGAGGTCTCCACGCACCAGCAATTTTTTGCTCAAGGGCGGCTCCGATAGCTGTGTCAGAAGCATCTGTGTTTAGAGCTAGATTCGAATTTGGTGCTGGATGTGCTAACATTGCGGATTCACTAAGACTACGTTTACAAGAAGAAAATGTATCATCAGTCTCAGGAGTCCATGGAACTTTTCTTTTGTCATTTTTCTTTGAATTTGTTAGAAAATTATTAAGTGGTGCTTGTAATTCTGCCGCATGTGGAATACATCGCCGATAATAATTAATAACACCGAGGAATCTACGAAGTTCGCAAATGGTTTCGGGTTTGGGGTAATTCATGATGGCAGTGACACGATCGGTTGGAGGTCGGCAGCCACTACCATTAATTGTATACCCAAGGAACTGTACCTCTGACTGACCAAAATTGCACTTGTTAACATTGATGGTTAGACCATATTGGCGCAGCCGCTCAAATACTTGTCGCAAATGACATTGATGTTCATCGGCAGACTTGGACATGATGATTATGTCGTCAATGTAGCAATATACAAAATCAAGGCCTCTTAACACAGAATCCATAAACCTCTGGAATGTCTGCGTGGCATTACGTAGCCCAAAGGGCATAAATAAAAACCCTACCAGACCAAATGGAGTACAAACGGCTGTTTTTTTAATGTCCTCTTCGGCCATTGGTATCTGGTAGTAGGCTCTAACAAGGTCAATGGTTGTAAAAATTGACTTACCGTGTAGTTTTTCAGAAAAGTCGTTAATGTTGGCTATAGGGTAACGATCCGCTAAAGTTTGCGAGTTAAGTTTTCGATAGTCGCCACACGCTCGCCAGCCTCCAGTTTTTTTAGCAACCATGTGTATTGGACTGGCCCATGGACTCTTGGAGGGTCGACATATGCCATTATCCAATAAAAAGTCTATTTTAGCTTTTGCTGCAGCTAGTTTATCACCAGACAGTCTCCGTGGACGATCAGAAACTGGTTTGCCTGTAGTTTCAATATGATGAATAACTAATGCCCCAGCGTTAGGTTTTCGAATCAAAGTTGTTGTTGTAATATCAATAAATTCTGCAAGAAGTTCAGAAAAATTATTATTTGTTGTTGTAGACAATGTTGAAATACTAAAATCTTTAGTTTCACGAATTTCACCACCGCTTGTTAGTTTTGTAGCATTATCAATTAGACATCTTCTTCTAAGATCTATAAGTAAATTATAATGGCTCAAAAAATCGGCCCCAAGTATGGGTGATCCAACGTCAGCAATAATAAATAACCATTTGAGTTCACGGCGGAGACCCAAATCCAATTTGAAAACGCAATGACCAAAAGTTTTAATTTCACTACGGTTTGCAGCAAGAAGCTTGACAGTTGTTGGCGTTAGAGTTGCTTTGATTAAAGATGGTGGTACTACAGATACCACCGATCCTGAATCAACCAGATAACGTGTGTTTGTTGACTTGTCAAAAATATGCAATCGATTTTCTTTTGTTAATATATTACGATCGCTGCCGCCAACCGAGTTGACTGACGACAACCCCTCTAGTTTTCCGGATTTGGTTTCCAACGGGGACATGTTGGCTTGCAATGTTGAGCTGCATAGCCAAATTTTGTATGATACCAACATAAAAGAGATTCGGTAGTATTCTGATAAGAGTTTCGTGCACGGCTACTAGATCTGGATCGTGGTCGATTAAAATTGCTTTTATTGTCGTTCTGTTGTACTTGAATTTTCTTAACTTCCTCTGTTAAATTTTTTATAGCCTGGCAAACATCTGAAAAGGTCATGCGTGGAGCAACTGCATCAACAGGAACACTTGTGATGTGACTTAATGGTGCCACTGGCACGCAACCTGTCACATTGTGGTTTGTATCTAGCATTTTGTCGGCCGTTTCTGAAAGCTTTTCCAAATCATCGTCTTTCCACACAGATAATATAGGGCGAATTGAATCTGGCATTTTTCCGAGGAATAATGTGCGAATAATTGCTTCATTTTCCTTACCCGGAGCTAGACGTCTCATAGTCGATAAAATTTCTGAAGGTTTTTTTTCCTGAGGTTTCACAACCCTGCAATAAACGTCGTAGTTTAGATTCGGACGTTTCAGCAAATTTTGCAATAAGGCGTTGTTTCAATGAACAGAATTTGTTACCCTGTGGAGGATTTGTTACCAGGTCTTCAATTGATAAAAGTATTTCGTCTTCCAGATGTACTAAGACAATATCAAATTTGTTCGAATCTGATGTGATGTTACACAAAGCAAAAGATCTTTCTATTTGGGCAAACCATAAATGCGGATTGTGTTTGTTGAATTTAGGAATATGGACTTTTTGGAGGTTCGCAACCGATGCGTCACTCTCATTTGCCTGATACTCTCGAAGAGTGTTGACTTCACGTTGTAAAGCTTGCATTTGTGTTATCATATTTTCCATCTCGGCCATGTTAACGCTGCTTGAATCAAAAAATTCTATTTCCTCACCACCTGATGAGATTTCTTCTGCCTCGGCTGATTTGCGTTGCCTTAAGTTGTAAGGGTGTATGTTCATAGGCAGGATTAGTTTTGCTCGAACTAAAATCACAAACCATTCACTTGAAAAAAAAACGTTGAAAACTCAAAAACTATGCCGTTGCGCTGCTTCCAAGAAACATTTTCTACCGTCGTGAGAAATTAGCTTAAATTTCTGTTTCTAAGAATTTGTGCAAACTACGGGGTCACCAATATAGTTGTAGTTTAGTATAAAACACGTATATTCAATGCTTAACAACTATTTATTATTATTTATTTCAATTTAATCAAGTGAGAAAGAATTTACATTTATTTTATTACAAAGACTAGATATCTACAACCACAGACATAATCAGATATAGCAATAATGACAGATGTCAGAGGCCCGTCAGTTTTTGTTTTAACCCCTTTTTGTGAAGAGCTAAACTATAGATGGCATCCTGAAAACAATGTGTGTGAAGAAAAAAATATACATTGCCCAGTATTTTTTATAAAAATGTAAACAAAAGAAATAAAATAAAATGTGATGTGTATAAAATTTAAATATATTATAAAAAATTTATTATTATTATAAAAACATACATAATATTGCATTAAATTTGTGTGCAGAAAAGCATCTTAGTGAAATATTCACATAAGATGTGAATAACATAAAGTGGCGTCTAAGGAGCACCCATTAAAAACATTCATTGGCAATCGAATCATCTAAAGCTAATGCTCCAAATGCCGCAACAAGAGCTCTTAAAACCAACATTCTAAATTTGGGAAATAACAATAATTCATTGAGTGCAAGCAAAAACCACAATTTAGCAGCGCCAATATCGTATGCCGATATTGCACGAACAAACAAAAAAATTACTGATGCGCTGCTTCTGGTATTTTAATAAATAATAATGACTGAAGAAAAGTCGGTGTGTACTAACAATCTCAACAACAGCCTTAACTCCACTAGCAAAAACACAAGTTAAAAAATCTCAAATGAAGCAAGATTTTCCGGAGCTAAGTGGTGGTACCTTAGCGGCTGGAATTGACGCCAACATTCTTATCTAATCAAAAGAGTTATAACATATTCTCAAAGTTTTACACAAAATGTAATATCAACTCCATGTCATACAAATATTGGTGATGGTAATTTTAATTTGGTCAACGATACCACAACCTCTTTCGCCGCAAAAGTTAATACCAAAGCCGCACCGTTGAAACAGTATAAATATACAATTTTGCATTAAGATGCTAATATTCCACCACTGCAAAATTCACATCAGCAGATTTTACAAAAATCTAAGTGTGGAAAATGATTCCACTACCACTTCCACAATAGCATCACTGCCTTCAGTAGCACTTATATGGCTTCGTTCAAGAGTAGCAGTTTAGATCAACAATATCCAGCCCTAGAGAAAACAGTCAAACGCCATAGTTCGAGAAATATAACCATGATTGGGACGGCAACAAATGCCAACAATCAAACATCCTCTACAATTAAGCCAATAAAAACTAATTAGTGGTCAACGATTAAATGCTTAAGTATATACATTTTTGATCAATTTAATTTAGTACTTACTTTTAAGGGAACAAAGTTATTTGGAAACAAATTTTGCCATTTTTGCTAGATTATTTCAAATAAATTACGATAATGACAAGTATGATGAAATTTGTTAATATTTATCTATATTTTTTTAATAATTTTAATATTTTCTAAATTAAATAAACTTTAGTCATTAAATGAATAAATAAATAAAAAATTACATTCTTTAAATAAATGAATGAGGGTGGCACACCGAAGGGTGGTGCCGCTATAGGGGCCGAAGAAATAGTTGGCCGATCCGGTATCATGGACATCATAGCTTCTTCAAGATGCTTACGAACGTGAACGGAATGAAGAAAACTATGATGGTACAAACTTTTCAACACTGTAATGGAATAAAGAAAACAATTAAATTTAGTTTTAATTGAGTTAATAGTAATAATAAACTTAAACAAAATTACGAAATGGTTAAATTTCTTCAAATATCTGATTAAATTTTAGTTTATGTACCTCTTTTTTTTATAAAGTTATAAGGTTTTCATTACCTTTTTAAATGAATCCATTAAAAGATGTTTCCACATTGCGCTATTGAACTTCATAATTTTAGTGAATGACTAAAATAGTAATCTGAAAGCATATAACTTGTTATTAACTCTGAAAATTGTTATACAAATACTTGAGTAATTATTTATGAAATTATTATTAAATTTGAAATTATGTATGTTAGTTAAATTGCACTTAATAACATATATTAGGCTATTGTAAGTAAAAAGTAATAGTTACTACACTAGTGTAAAATAAAAAAGTTGGAGGAATAGCATATTTTCGGAGTTACGGATGCATCAAGTTTTATAAATGCGCAAGCATTCTATTAGTAAATTTTTGATCTAGTGCAACAATACTAAGAGAATGCTTGCGCATTTATAAAACTTTATGCGTCCATAACTCTGAAAATATGCTTTTCCGCGAATTTTTTTTTAACACTTTCTTTTAAATTGATTTTTCTCAATATGTGAGTGTACTTGGATGTATTGTTAAGGGTTGGTTTTCTTAATTCACTTGCAGACGAGCATGATAACTTTCACAATGCACAAAAAGTTCAATTTTGTCTGACTGTTAATAAAAAAAAACCAACCGACAGCACTTCCAAAAACACAAGGCACATAAAATAACACTTTTTGGCACACACTTACCTGTCGGGTTTTTCGGGAACCGATGAACCCTTTCGAAGTCCTGACAACCAACTATACACCTACGGCTCCTGAAATATAAAATAAGCATTAATATTTAATTTAATTAAATATACTTCTTGGCACACATATATTTCACAACACTTACCTTACCGGGTTCTTTGGGAACCGGTGAAGCTATTCCACATCCTTCCAACTATACACCTGCAATTCCTGAAATATAGATTTCTGTTTAGTATTTCAATATAATTAAATAGTTTCAGTTCAATTAACACTTACGTTTTTCCGGGAATATTGTTCAGCAGCAATACCTGTAACAAAATTGTTCTATAAGAAATTTATAAATAAATAGCATACAAATATACTTACCACTTTGATGTCTTCCCACACAATAACACAAGGCACCACGGGCATAAAAAGCAGTTGAAAATTTATTACAATTTAGTAAAAAGACGCAAATTTGTGCATTTAAGTAAAATTTTGCGCCTTTTTGCCTAAATTTATTTTCTAAAATAAAATATTTTTTCTGACGTTTGACCGGCTAGAAGGATAGAGAAAGAGATATATCAAAGAATATCTTGCTGTTCTTTAATTAGGAAGGGGTTAAATGGTATTGCCATTTGGGATGCCATTTGTCAATTTTATGCCCGTTTGATATGGCCGGAATTTTCCGTGTCCAATCTGTCTAATTTGTGTCTACAACTGTAGCAGCAAACACGACTCTCGGAATTAATTTCTGTTTTCGTCTATCAATTCGTTTGTTGTTTTTTGACGAGTTGCCAGACGGTTGGTTTTGTAAATCAGGCAGGCTTGGTGCTGCCACAGATGTTATGGTAAAATTGCTTTTATTTTTTATTTTTTCAAATTGTTGGCGGAATATTACAACAACTTGATGATTTCATGACGGAGGTTTTTTTTCTACCTGCGAGAAGTTAACAAACTTTTGAACTTTTTTTCCGCCATTAAAAAACAGTGAGATAAAATCTGCAAACGTGCAGAACTCAGAGAGCAATTGTGCAGATATTAATTTTGCTCTCTTCTGCATGTTAAACCGAGTTGCCAGACTCACAAAAATGTACACAGGCACCACTGAACTACTTTTGCACATGTTATCGGCTGTTTAACAATTTTTCAGTAATTTTTAGTTAAGTCATTATCTACGTTAAAAAAAACTATTCTTTTCAATATTTATTTATTTTCTGATAAAAAGCAACACTTTTAAAACATATATATAAGAATTTTATATTGTGGATTGCCGACTCGGGATAAAAGTGCTGCCAAATAATGTATGCAGAATAATAAAAATTATACGGCAACAATCTAAAATTGGTTGGATAGTTAAGGCACATTTTTATTGATATTTACCTTTTTTTTATTGTTTATTGATATATACATTTTCATCAAACTTTTTGCATTTTCAACAAACTTTTTACCTAGTTTTTGGCCTATAACTTTAAACCATAAAAGATACTGATAAACAATGTTACACCATCTGAAAGAAAAAAACAAATGCCACATTTTGTAATCATTACTTCTTCGATTCAAGTAAGTGTTTCAAACAAAATTTTTCCAATACTTAAAAAAAACAGTTTTTGGCCCATAACTTCCGAACCGGAATTTGTGCCATCAAGCCATCTATATCACCTGAAAGGGCATGGAAAGGGCTACAATTTGGCATCATTACATTTTTCCAGAGTGGTTGTTGCTTCGAACAAAATTTTTCAAAAACTGTTTTGGAAACCCACAAATCACCCACTATGTGACCTCCAACACCAGAAACGGAATTTGTGCCATCAAGTCATCTACATCACCTGAAAGAGCATGGAAAGGGCTACAATTTTGCATCATTACATTTTTCCAGAGTGGTTGTTGCTTCGAACAAAATTTTTCAAAAACTGTTTTGGAAACCCACAAATCACCCACTATGTGACCTCCAACACCAGAAACGGAATTTGTGCCATCAAGTCATCTATATCACCTGAAAGGGCATGGAAAGGGCTACAATTTGGCATCATTACATTTTTCCAGAGTGGTTGTTGCTTCGAACAAAGTTTTTCAAAAACTGTTTTGGAAACCCACAAATCACCCATTATATGACCGCTAACACTAGAAAAGGAATTTGTGCCATCAAGTCATTTATACCACCTGAAAGGGCATGGAAAGGGCTACAATTTGGCATCATTACATTTTTCCAGAGTGGTTGTTGCTTCGAACAAAATTTTTCAAAAACTGTTTTGGAAACCCACAAATCACCCACTATATGACCTCCAACACCAGAAACGGAATTTGTGCCATCAAGTCATCTATATCACCTGAAAGGGCATGGAAAGGGCTACAATTTGGCATCATTACTTTTTTCCAGAGTGGTTGTTGCTTCGAACAAAATTTTTCAAAAACTGTTTTGGAAACCCACAAATCACCCACTATATATGCCCTCCAACACCAGAAACGGAATTTGTGCCATCAAGTCATCTATATCACCTGAAAGGGCTACAATTTGGCATCATTACTTTTTTCCAGAGTGGTTGCTGCTTCGAACAAAATTTTTCAAAAACTGTTTTGGAAACCCACAAATCACCCACTATGTGACCTCCAACACGGGAAACGGAATTTGTGCCATCAAGTCATCTATATCACCTGAAAGGGCATGGAAAGGGCTACAATTTGGCATCATTACTTTTTTCCAGAGTGGTTGTTGCTTCGAACAAAATTTTTCAAAAACTGTTTTGGAAACCCACAAATCACCCACTATGTGACCTCCAACACGGGAAACGGAATTTGTGCCATCAAGTCATCTATATCACCTGAAAGGGCATGGAAAGGGCTACAATTTGGCATCATTACTTTTTTCCAGAGTGGTTGTTGCTTCGAACAAAATTTTTCAAAAACTGTTTTGGAAACCCACAAATCACCCACTATATGACCTCCAACACCAGAAACGGAATTTGTGCCATCAAGTCATCTATATCACCTGAAAGGGCATGAAAAGGGCTACAATTTGGCATCATTACTTTTTTCCAGAGTGGTTGTTGCTTCGAACAAAATTTTTCAAAAACTGTTTTGGAAACCCACAAATCACCCACTATGTGACCTCCAACACGGGAAACGGAATTTGTGCCATCAAGTCATCTATATCACCTGAAAGGGCATGGAAAGGGCTACAATTTGGCATCATTACTTTTTTCCAGAGTGGTTGTTGCTTCGAACAACAATTTTCAAAAACTTTTTTGGAAACTGTTTTTGAAAAATTTTGTTCGAAGCAACAACCACTCTGGAAAAATGTAATGACGCCAAATTGTAGCCCTTTCCATGCCCTTTCAGGTGATATAGATGACTTGATGGCACAAATTCCATTTCCCGTGTTGGAGGTCACATAGTGGGTGATTTGTGGGTTTCCAAAACAGTTTTTGAAAACTTTTGTTCGAAGCAACAACCACTCTGGAAAAAAGTAATGATGCCAAATTGTAGCCCTTTCCATGCCCTTTCAGGTGATATAGATGACTTGATGGCACAAATTCCGTTTCCCGTGTTGGAGGTCACATAGTGGGTGATTTGTGGGTTTCCAAAACAGTTTTTGAAAAATTTTGTTCGAAGCAACAACCACTCTGGAAAAAAGTAATGATGCAAAATTGTAGCCCTTTCCATGCCCTTTCAGGTGATATAGATGACTTGATGGCACAAATTCCGTTTCCCGTGTTGGAGGTCACATAGTGGGTGATTTGTGGGTTTCCAAAACAGTTTTTGAAAAATTTTGTTTGAAGCAACAACCACTCTGGAAAAAAGTAATGATGCCAAATTGTAGCCCTTTCCATGCCCTTTCAGGTGATATAGATGACTTGATGGCACAAATTCCGTTTCTGGTGTTGGATGTCATATAGTGGGTGATTTGTGGGTTTCCAAAACAGTTTTTGAAAAATTTTGTTCGAAGCAACAACCACTCTGGAAAAAAGTAATGATGCCAAATTGTAGCCCTTTCCATGCCCTTTCAGGTGATATAGATGACTTGACGGCACAAATTCCGGTTCGGAAGTTATGGGCCAAAAACTGTTTATTTTAAAAAGTATTGGAAAAGTTTTGTTTGAAACACTTACTTGAATCCAAGAAGTAATGATTACAAAATGTGGCATTTGTTTTTTTCTTTCAGATGGTGTAAAATTGTTTATTAGTATCTTTTATGGCTTAAAGTTATAGGCCAAAAACTAGGTAAAAAGTTTGTTGATAATGCAAAAAGTTTGATGAAAATGTATATAACAATAAACAATAAAAAAAGGTAAATATCAATAAAAATGTGCCTTAAATAACCAACCAATTTTAGATTGTTGCCGCGTAATTTTTATTATTAACTTGGCAGCATTCCTTATATTCAGTCTGCAAAGCTAAAAGTTCTCAGTTTTCCTCTCTGAGAATGTTTTGTTTACCTTTTGCAAAAAAAAAAAAAATGAAATCTGCAAAAAAGTATGTTCAGAAAACTTTGTTAAGTTCACGGGTATTTTTTTTTCTTTGAATTGACAAGCAAATTTGACGTTTTATGTTCGCAATAATTGCCAACGAAAAACTGTTGACAATTATTGCCGTCTCCATTGGCAATATCCATAATTTGACATTTGCTGCAATATATGTTAGTCAATTTATTGCCAGTCTAGACGGGGGTTATGAATGCGCTCGTTTCTGACATACCATGGTGCTGCTGTAATTAAAGGTAGAATTAAAGTTTGTCGCCTTTGAGTTTTCGCTATATTTAATGCCGAGGCAGTGCGCCATAACTGAATACCGTAGCACCTAATTGGTTTAATGCTAGTGTTAATGTCGACGCCGTTGACGGCGTTTCAACGCCGAAAAAGTTGAAATAGATTGAACTTTTACGGCGTTGCAACGCGTTGAGATTAACTGCTCTTATACAATTTCATACGATTCAACTTTTTTTTTACATTTGACGCCGTCGACGACGTCGACATTAACTCTAGCATAAGTATCGAGTTGTATAGAAGTAGTTTACAATTTAGGCTAAGTGTAGAGTTTCTGCCAATTAGCCAATTAAGTTGAACTGCAATTCAATTTCATTTGGGTCAGCTTTGAATCTACATGGGTCTTCCATGTTAAATGACGATCAAGGTGAATTCCTAGGTATTTAACCTCAAAGTGCTGTGGTATGATATGATTATTGATATGAATAGGCGGACATGTTTCCCTGCGCAATGTAAACGTTATATGTACACACTTTTGTTCGTTGATTTTTATTTTCCACTGCTTTAACCTGCAATTTTCTAGATGCTTCTTGAGGACTTGTATGTACGCTTAAAAAAGCTGTATCATCAACAAATGTTGATGTCTGAATATCATTGCCTGTTGGTATGTCGGCGGTATATATCAAGTATTATACAGGACCCAAAATGATACCTTGAGAAACCCCAGCTTGAATCATCTGAGGTGTGCTTAGAAAATCACCCTCTCTGATGATGAGTGAAAAACTAAAAAGAAAAAACAAGTAAAAACGCTATGTTCAACTCGGTCGAATTTTAAATACTCTCCAAATGTTTAGTAAATAAAAATCTCTATTTTTATTCTTATTAAAATTTACATTTCTACGGTATTTGGCTTAAGTAAACAAGAAACAAATTTATTTTAATATGGTCGTTTCCAATCTGTTGGGAGCAGCAAGACTTAGAGACCTTTTCATCAGCATTAAATATTGACGTATTAATATTTTATATCCGAGAAATGCCGTGGGAGAGACATCTCACATATATCGTAAATACTTAAAAACTAAATTATCGGAATAGCTAAATATAGGAAAATTTGAATTATCATCAGTGCTCATGCGAACAATACACATGAGCATTGATGATGAAATTGTTGCAGGTTTCGAAAACAGCTTTTCTGCTCTGCTGTGTAAGTTATATAACTAACTTTCCTTTGTGCCTTCAATATTTATCATGTCTCTTTGATATTTAAAACAAATTTCGAACAATTAGCCTATAAATCTTAATTCAATTTAATATATCAATGTAAATGTTTGTTAAAATACTTACTACCAAGAATGATAAAATAAAGATTACGCCAACAAGCTGTAATAAAAATACTCTTCTGCGCATGAAGGAACTCTGACGTCACTCAACATGTGTTCTGATTGGCTAATAAAATTCAGCTGGAGAACATTATGTTATTGTAAAACCAGGACAGTGGGACAAATTGCGATTTTTCAAATTAAATTTGTTTGATAATAAACAATTTTTAAAAATTATTTTACTTTCCACTTTTTTTTATTTGAAATATAAATAATTATAGTTATTTTATATAAATATTGAACCCAAGTGCTAATTATTTTTCTTTTTTTCCCATTCAAAACAAATTTTTTTCCTTGCAATATATCAGCCATAACTTCCTTTGAGCTTCATCTCTTGGAAAACCATAAAATCACACAGCGTTTTGAAAACAAAAAAAATTTTATAACAATATTACATTTTAACACAATTATTTCTCATTTGTTTTTTTGCAGTTACTTTGTTTGCAATTGCCCACTGCACATTTCATGCTTGCTCTTTTTGTTCTCTTTTCTCTTTAATTTAGGTTTTTTGTTTACAGTTTATGAGCTTTAAAAATCAAGTTTAAATAAGTTTTTTACACTTTAAGTTATTTAATAATTATTTTAATATATTTATTTTAAAATATAAGACAATTTATTATAAAATATTGTATTTGTATGTTGAAATACTTTACAAAGTAAATTTGCAAAGTATTTGGTGCACAGATTCCGACGGGGTGACTTAGACCATATGCCGGCGATGTTATTAACCCGTATTTTCTTCCGTTACTGTGACTGTACACGACCTATGCCTTCACATAGGAACGTAGTTAACCACGGAAATATTCCTCAGAAGAACTGTAAAACTATACAGTTATCTGAGGTGTTGAAATTAACTACTGCGAGTGAGACGCAAAACTCTCGAAAGAGAGTAAACAATCAGTGGTCTGGCTGCACTTAAAAAAATAATTGCCAACGAGGCTTGATGTTAACTGACTCAGAGCTGCTTTGCGACTGATTATAAACTATATAACACAAAACTTGCACTTTCATATATCCGATTTAATTTGCTTGTTTGAAATCTCTCTGAGTAAATTGTGTGAAGAGTTGCCAAATATAGCATAAAATATTAATTTTGTACGAGAAAGTATTAGTTTTGCATATAATAAACATTTGGCAATCTCTTCGAGGGAACAAATACGTCATCAAACGGTAAATCATGCGCAAGGCGTAATCTTTATTTTATCATTCTTGCTTACTACATAGGAAAAATTTTTTTTAAGGGAAGATCAGAGAACATATTACCTTCGTCGTTATGCCTCAGCTGCGTTATAAAAGCTTAAAAATTATATTTTTTAAGAATGTAGGGTTAAGTATTACAACTTGTTAAATTTTTACACTATTTTTGCATATAACAACACCCATTCATAGGAGCATAAAATCCAAAAATTTATTTTTTGGTTTTTATGACTCTAAGTTAAAAGAGTTGAACCTTCTTTGACATAGAAATACATATATCATTTAATTAACAAAATTACAAAAAAAACTTGAAAAAGTATGTTGTTTTTTAGAAGTTGGTTTAGTTCTTCTAAGGGGAACTTTTTTTCTTGTTGCCCGACTTAGCCCATTTCCGAACTTGACCTGTGCTATCCTTCAGGATATATTTATACACAATTTCAAGAGTCTGGCTCTTTTCGTTTGGACTGAATCGTGATTTCCACAGACGGACGGACAAGCTCAGATCATCTTTGATTTTATCACTTATCAACTTTATGGGGTCTCAGAGGGATATTTCGTTCCGTTACACACAGCTTGAAAAATATGTACTCTCTAATTTTTTGGATGGTATAATAATACACACAAATTAAAACCACGAAAGTTCATTATTTGAAAAAAAAAAATTATGTTGAGCGTTTGATTAGAACACTCAACGATGATTATTGATGAACAGTAAAATATTGCTTATAATCTACCCTATGTTGTTACTTTTGTTTTTGACGATCACGCCTCACATGTAGGGTCGTGATACACATTTGGTGGGAGCCAAGTTTGCTGATGGAATGTTGCATTCAGATTGTAAAGTCTTTAATTGCTTAAAATCATCAAATAAATTTTCATAAGCAGCTATTTCATCAGACAAAACAGACATTTTCTTTTGTAAATTAATAAAAGTATTTTTTGTACTTTGATAAAAACGATAAAACTCCGCATCAATTTTATGACAGTCATTACAGCACCATTTTAAACCTTTATTGTTTCGAATCGCTTCCGTAACAAGTGTTTTCAGTCCACTACACTTGAAATGACAGAGCCCTTGACATAGCCAACAACATATCATTCTGTCACTATCACCAGACACAGAACAGCTTTTATTTAAACAGTTAAAATTTGAGTCCGACATAGTGATGTTTTACAATGTCATGAGATCTTTTCACAGCAATAATAATATTGTTTTCTAAAGCCTAGTACTCTGTTTAAAATTTCATATGAAATTCTGACAGAACCCATACAAAAAATATTCAATCGAAATATTTGTGGAAAAATGTTGCTAAACTAGCAGGTATGTGATGAAAATCGATTGAAAAAACGTAAAAAGTTGTGATGCACATCTTTGCGTATTGTTTTTGCGTTTTAAAATCGAGTAAGCGGGGGTTCACGATTTAAAAATTCTTGTATATTTAAAAAAAATGCGTACAATAACTTGTGTTAAAATGTAAGTAAACTATTTTAAAATAATTAAGACAGATTTATCTACATACATATTAATATTTATAGGGGAAAGCACATAAATACTCAACAAGAAGAGATGATTATTGAGTTCATGGAAAATCATACGCAGTTAGCAAAGGGTTTTGCCAAAGGAGATCGAATAGAAATCGAGAAACTTTGGCAAACACTTTCGGATGATTTAAATAGTATTGGCCCACCATTGAAGAAACCAGATGCTTGGAAAAAGGTATATTATTGATTTCATAGGCGTGGAGTGATAAGAAGACGCAAATAAAAAAGAAGCTGGCAACAAACAAAAGGGAATCACGCGCTACTGGAGGAGGGCCTTACAATCAGGTTTACATTTCTGCGAGAGATGAACCTATTGGAAAGATATGTGGTTTGTATGATATTGTCGACGGCATAGAAAACAGTGTTTCTTACGGCTGTCAACGTGAAGAAGATAATATGCAGCGTTGTCAACTTTGAAATTTTGAAGTCGGACAAAATACGCGTAATATTTGAAAAAAAAGCACTAAATATAAATATTTTTTATTTTAATTGCCTTTTATTTAAAATAGGATTTTATTTAATTTTTTTTCTATTTAACACATTTATTAACAAAAATAAAAATAAAATAAGAGATCATTTATTACTATAGTATTGTATTATTTTTAAGCTTAAGGTCTCTTTATTTTTATTTAAAATATTTTATTTTTCAATATTTCGTCACTCCTTTGTGTGACTTCTTCAGTAAATAAAAATAAAGAGACCTGCTTAAAAATAATAGAGTACAATAATAATTTTATAATTAAAAAGCAGAAGAATTTTAGATCATTTATTACTAATTTTAATAATTCATATATTACACTAAAAAATAACTCAACATATTGTAAATATCGCCAAAAGAAAATGCAATACATTTTTTAAAGTGATGCACTTTCTCTGCCATATTTTATTTCTTTTAAGGTAACAAAAGTAAAATAACGTTTAAAATAACAAAGTATATTCATATAATAACGAATGAATTTCAATTTGTATTTGTTAAAGGTCAATATCTAAGTCCGTGAATTCCTCATCACGGTCATCTGGCCATAATACCGTTTTTATTTCATATCCCAACGTTCTATAAACCATTTTTGTATTAATATGAATATTGACCTCATCTGGAATTTCGTACGTTTCGCAACAAGAATTTTCCCTTTTAAGCGCATTAACCGAATACAGCGACATTCGGTTCTAATTTTTCTTTTTAAAAGATTCATTGAGCTAAAAACTCGTTCTACTTCAGCATTGGAATATGTTAAGGATAAAAGTTTAATAGCAAAATTTTTTATTGTCTGGTGCCACCGAATGAAAAAAAAGCACTAAAAACCAAAAAGCACTGAAGCCAAAATTTTTCGCGTAATAAATTTTAAAAAGCACTAAAAATAGTGCTAAAAGCACTGAGTTGACAACGCTGATAATATGGAGCAGTCACCAGACTCTACAGATTCAACTGATACAGAAGAAGTCCAAGAAGAGGAATTACCAACCACATCAATCTTGTCTAGAAAAAGAAAAGTTGATAATCATTCTCTTCAGTACAACCTAAAAAATTCATGTCAGATGAAACTCATTCTTATGCGGCAATATCAAGCACTTTTACAAAATTGCATAGGACTATAGAAGGAAACACAGTAATCCTAAAAAATTTAGACTGTAACACTGGACGTATGCAAAAAGCATTAGATAAATTTTCAGACCGATTTAAAAAAAATATTAAAGCCACCAATGCTCAAACTGAAGAGCTTATTAAGCGACGATTAGAAAACGAAAGACATCATAAAGAATTGGAGAAATTAGCATATGCGAACAACATTTTTAAACAAGAACTGTTGCAAATACAAAAAGAACAACTAAATCTGTACAAATGTTAAAATTAATTTTATTATATTTTATATTAATACATCTGCGCATGTATTTACATACATAAATAGGTATATTTTAAAAGCCTGTAATGAATTAATTTAAACATATATAACGAATTAATGAATGAATAAAAATAAAACGTATAAAATTGAAATTACAAGCTGTGCGCAATATTGTCTCGGTTTCTGCTAGCTTCATCATTTATTAGACTAGTTTCAGCATAAGTTTCTTCATCATCAAAAACTGTTGAATTGCTATTGTCCGTTGGATATGGTCCAATTTTGTAGAAATTACACATATTGTGAAAAGCGCAACAAATGTTGATTATTTTAACTACCTTAGGAGTTTTATACCATAAGGTTCGTGACAGACATCTGAATCTGCTTTTGAGAATTCCTATTGTTCTTTCAATTATATTTCTTGCAGACGAGTGTACGTTGTTGAACTTATGCTGAAATGAGCCTGCACATGGCTTCCTGTAAGTCGTCGAAACGAATGGCTCAAGAGCGTGACCAGAATCCGCCAGCAGCCATGATCCTCGTACTCCATTTTTATATCTGGAACGGTAAAAATCTTTCGGAACGCTCAAATTCCAAACAAACGAGTCATGGCTTGATCCAGGCCGCGTTGCATCTACTGCTATAGCATTCATATTGTGGTCGCATAGCTGAAGTTTAAAGAAATACACATTAACATATACTTACAATCATGGCATTTATGCTGAAGTACCCTTTTCTGTTAACGAATAAATGGTCCTTAGTACCTGGGTTGACTAATTTGATATGGGCACCTTCTATGCACCCAACAACGCCAGGAATGCCATATTTATCAAAAAAGTGTCTTTTGGATTTTAAAATCTCTGTTGTATCACTTGGGAGTTTTATTCAATGATGGCACATTACATTCTCCAGATACAATAGCATATTACTTAATGTTTTGGAAAAAGTTGTACGGTGCATATTAATAAAAGCGTCGTTACCAACTGATCGTTGAAAGCTGCCTTCAGCGAAAAATCTCAACGTTGTTGCTAGTTGGATGGTCAAAGGAATCGATGAGCATATGAAATGTGGGCTTATTTTACCCAATATCCATGAGAAAGCTTCTTTATTAATTCGAAAACATTCTACAAAACTAAAAAAGAAACAGGATTTTAAACAATTAATTTAACCTGATATATTATTTCAACTTACATTTTATCGGGTAAATCTAATGGATTGGATGCGTCCCGCAGCTTTCTCCGTTTGATATTTTCATATTTATTTTCTTCATTAATCAACATTAATGATGAAACCACAACAAAAGACATATTTTTAAATTTATTTTTGTTTCAAATAATTTAAATTTTAAAAGTTAATTGCATATAAGATGAAGCCGATTGGCTAAAATCCACCGCCGACATGTATTGAAAAAACTTGCTGCCGCCGACGTGTCACAAGACTTTTCTATTGTTTTAAAAATAAAAGTTTTTTCAATATAAAAGTTGGTATTTAAAATTAAGAAAAAATATGACATTCATTACCACATTTGCTTCAGAGGACCGCGATCCGACGATTTTCGTTTAGTCGACGCCCAAGATATATTTGACAACCTGCAGTCGGCTTCAGCATAATTGGCTTCAACTTTTGTTTGTAGCAAATAAAAACAAAACAACAGAGTTGACTTTTTTGAAACCAACGGAAAAAGGAACAAAATTGGAATATGAAATCGATACGTTTTTTGTCACACCTAGTACCATTTGCTACGTTTTGAGCTTACGATTTCATTTCAAATCGAAACGATTTCCATCACATACCTGTAGTACTCTGTTTTAATTATGAAAAACATGTGAAATAATATGAGTGTTATTTATTTCGAACGATAATTTTTTTGAAACTAAAAATTTTCTCATTGAAAATGGAAAACATAATTTCAATTAAAAAGGAAAAAACTGAAACTGAAACAACTAATGTTGCGCAACATATTCCACAAATTCAAACAGAGTACTAGGCTGAATAATAAAAATATAATATTTTTCTATAATATATAACTAAAAATATTTAAAATATGCGTACACAGCCAGTTTCGCAGTTTTCAAATGTCCCAAAAACAAGGTATTTTTTCTATTTCCTCAAAAACTAGTAGTGTGACTTTAGATTCTATTTTATTGACTACATTGGGAGGCATGTTAGCTTCTTTTATTTTTGATGGCAGACTTAAAAAATGGAGTGATGTGGTATCCTGTTTGTGTGCTGCAAATGATCCACAAGTTTTGGAAATATTATTTGCCGCAAAGTCAAGAAATGCTTGCTTTTGAAAATATATGCAGAACGGTTATGTAGAATAAAGGTAAAGCGTATATGCAGAGCCTACCCCCATACAATACGGAGCATCTCTAAATTTGTAGCTCCTTAAAGAGGAGAGATAGACATCCATACTTTTTTCCCCCGTGATGCTGAAGTTGTGTATTGCGAAGAATTAGATAAAAAACAGTCCGTGGAATTAAGATCAACCGTTTCGATTATCTGCTCTTCTTCAAAAACATTTTCACAAACATTTCCAGCAGTACTAAAAAGTAAAAGCATGTATGTACATATTAAATTTATATTTGAATCGCACTGAAACAATTCTATTTACCGTCTGGAGCTAGTGACATTTTCTAAAAATGTCAATGAATCAAAGTGTCTCCACTTTCTTTTTGCGGGCTCAGTGGCGCTGACAGAAGCGACTTGGTCCAGCCTCTTGCAGTGCTTGTACGAGTCACGAAGGCGTTCCATCGCTTTTTGCACTCAATTTCTATAAAAATGTATCAATTAACATTTGTGTATATTCCAAGTTACGGAATAACTATACATACCATTCAATTTTATATTATCTGCCACTTCCCTCCAAGCATATCCTTTGTTTACATTTTTATGGTGTAGGGTGGGCGATTAGTGCCTCGGGATGGGCTGAGGAACTGGACACATCAGTGAACACGATTTCAGCACACCCGGGATGTTGATCGTCCACACTACCCCGGACCTATGGAGAAAAACTTAGAAGAGATGAAAGTTACGGTGAAGAGCTTAAATAACTCAGTACCGATGGCTATTGGTGGTGAGCAAACAGGCCCCGAGTCGTCGTCAGCAAGTGACTGTAAGAAAACAACTTCGGGGGGAAACGGAGGAATCAGCAGGATGCTTTAAAGGAAGATGAAGCCTCTACGCCCATCTCCACGGAGAAGGGCAAGAGAATTTGCTCGCCGGAGCAGAACACTGCTGGCCACCGTAAGAAATTTAAATTAAAAAGCTCCCCGCAGGGAGGGGGTGTAGCGGGCGATGGGTCCAAACTTCCAAAAGAGAACTCTTCGGATGGCTCAAAGGGAGTAGGGACCACATCGTGCGCTAGTACCTCCAAACAGGCGATGGCGTCAGGGAAATCTTCAGTGTTGGAGGAGCTCCGAAAGCTTCTAAATCCTTGAAGAGAAAACAGGACGAGAAGAGGGCTAAGGAGCTGCCCACGTATGCCAAAGTGGCGCGCAGGAAACTGGCAGAAAAGCTGAGCTATGCTGTCAAAGATTCCAGCAGCCCATCAGGGAAAATCCCAGTGCACTACCACAGGGAGGTGTAAAGTGCCATAAACGAATGTATTATTCAGAATGTACAATATGTACTCACATATTGTCAGCTGATGAGGATAGCGGTGGGTCTGGAAAAAGCGTCCATGGCTTACCTGAAGGAACGAAAAGAGAAGGTATTCTTTGCCACCTCAACCATATATTTCAAAGTCGGGATGACTCCCATTGGCTGGTCAGTAGGCCCGACTGAGAAAGGGGAATCGGGGATTAGTGTATCTCAAGAGGCCCCCTCACAAGCCGTCTCATAAAGATGCTGCTGCTGCAGATAAACCTCCATCGGAGTAAAACGACGACTCAAGCCCTGATGGAGCAAATAACTAAAGGTAAGATACACGTAATGTTCATACAGGAACCATGGACAATTAAGAACAAGGTTTCTGGCTTGAACGACTGTAATTATCAACTTTTTTATGCAAAGACCGGGGCTAGACCCAGGGCGTGCATACTATGTCATAAGGGACAAAACTTTCTTTTTTCCCCAGAATTATCAACATCAGACACCACAACTTTAGTATATGGCAGTCGAAACATGCTGATGGCTTCAGTGTATCTACCCTCGGATACCCCGACACCCCCACCAACGTCGGAATTGAGGTGCATCATATCTTCCGCCAGGAGTAAATGTAGGAATATCTTAATAAGCTGTGATGCCAACTCGCATCATCATATTTAATGGCAAATAACCTCTTCACAGTAAATACTGGGCATGAACCAACTTTCATTAACAGAATTAGGTAAGAGGTTATTGACATCACTATATGCTCAGAAAACTTAATTGATGAAATAAGCAATTGGCACGTGTCGGAATTGCATTCCTTCTCGGATCATCACTATATTTTCATGACTTTGGACCATCCTGATCCTAACCGCATAACATTTAGGAATAGGACCAAGACGGACTGAACTGGAACAAATTCGAGAACTATCCATAGGGCGCATAGATTCAGAGATTGATAGACTAAGTACTTATATTAGGGAATCCTTTGAGGACACTTGTCCACTCAGAAATAAGCGAAACCTTTGGGAAAAACCCTGGATGACGGGTTAACTTATATATCTCAGAAGACAAAAAAGAAGGCTCTTTAATAGGGCCCGTAGGCAGGGACTCGATATACACTGGGAAGAATATAAAGGTAAACTTAACGTCTACAAACAAATATAAGGGATGCCAAACGCGAATCGTGGACCAGGTAGACAGCGTTAGTGAAGCTTCCAAAATAAAGAAACTTCTGTCGAAAACCCCTCAAACTGAGACACTTGTTGACTCGGAGGGCAGAGACGATGGAGGTGTTATTAGGATTTCTTATGGATGCACACTTCCGTACGGTGCAGGAGAGCCGTCCGGAAGCAGTACACACCCCGAGGAATATGGACAATCCAAGGATAATAATAGATACTCAAATGGTATGTAGAGCGGTGAAGAGCTTTTCGCCCTATAAAGCAGCAGGGTCTGATGGGATTTTCCCGGCTCTTCTTCAGAGAAGTATGGACCTGATAAAGAATAGGTTGGCTAATATCTTCACAATCTGTCTTACAAATGCTTATACTCCCCTGGCATGGAGGGAGGCTAGAGTTGTCTTTATGCCAAAACCGGGCAGAGCAAGCTATGCGGATCCGAGGGCTTACAGATCGATTAGCCTAACTTCATTCTTACTGATAGTAAATAGATTTGTTTAAGCTTTTAGGTTATTTTATATTAATAATTATTCAGAAAAAACAGCATTATCATCTCATGGTTTTAAATTCAATCACTATCCTGACTTTGAAAATGCATCAGTTTTAAGAACAGAAAGCAATTATAAACGAAGACTTATGTTAGAAATGTTAGAAATTATTAATATACCTTAATGTATGAATTTCTATTTTAATAGTCTATTTTATAGTCTTTATATATGTAAATTGTATTACAGGATGTTAATTTTCCCAACCTATAGGTTCAAATCTGCGAAACTGCAAATAATTTTTTATTTTAATAAATGAACGGGATTACATTCTATTTATTATTTTTGAGAGTGGAATATTAAGAATATTTTTCATAGTCATTAAACCAGCAGAACGGATCAGTACTGATTTCGAGGGTGCTACGCCATCTCATCAGCGTTCTTTGTTAAATTTTTCCACTGTTTCAAGTGGTGCTAGTTAGTAGGAATATCAACTATTTAACCAATGTTTTTAACGAAAATTGAATATGAGAAGTTCCCACATTCATATTGGTTAGTACGAAATTCCCCAACCCTGACGATTAATATTCCCAATATTCCATGTATCTCTTTCGCTTTTTCCAGAGCTATCGGCTTCTGATATCTAAAGCTTTTTGTTATTTATGTTCAAGGAATTGCATTTTTAGTTAACAATTTGCAATGAACATGTAAACAAATGCGCGTGCCCTCGCAATGTTTTAAATTAATGTATGAATTTCTATTTTAATAGTGAACCTTTATTTATGTAAATTGTATTACAGGATGTTAATTTTTCCAACAGGCTATAGGTTCAAATCTGCGAAACTGCAAATTATTTTTTATTTTAATAAATGAACGTGATTACATTTTATTTATTATTTTTGAGAGTGGAATATTAAGAATATTTTTCATAGTCATTAAACCAGCAGAACGGATCAGTATCTGTTAGAGAAATAATGAACTTTAAGATTGATACCGACAATTTAGCACAAAACTATAGATATTTAATTCATAGAAATTAAGTTATTATGTTAAATTATTTGCGCTGTATGCATATGTTAAGATAATTTACAATAAGCTTTATGAAATTATTCTTGTATTATGTTACAATTTTTGTATAAAAAAAAACATTTTTATAATTTTTGTTTACAACCAATTACGCAACATTATAAGAATTGTAGTTAACACACACACACCGATTTCATTATATTATTGTTACGTTTTTAGACCTTCTCGTAAAAACGCTTTTTACTTATCCTTCAAGGATTCGTTTAATTGCTTCAAATTAAAAACACAGACAATTAATTTTAGAAATATAATGCGGCAACACTTTATTTACTACTTTATTAACACGAGTATGTGTACTACTAAACACTTAGCGATGTTAACACGTCTAGATTTAAAATCACACTCATCCCGCTGATTACTGGCAGCGACTACATATAGCAAAATGACGTCGTCTGGTAACTTCGCGAAACATCTTGTCATGGTTGTTGTTGGTTGTGCTTTACTTAACACGTAGCTATATACGTCTGTTTGTTTATATGACAATGCTGTCTTGTGTGTTTTGTTTATTGTAGCTATGTGTGGTTGTATGTATGAGTGTTCTGTGTGTTGCGTAGTTTTGTTTCTTCTTGTGCTATGTGGGTATGTTGAGGTGTTTTTCGTATATTGGTGTACATGTTTAGCTTTTGTTAGCAGCGAATACTTGCGTACAAGATCATTAAAGCTGGAAGTACATAACCCGCGTTTCACGCATCTACTCGTTATAAGCGTCTGTCAAAAAAGTAGAACTAGTGCAATTGTATCACCCATACCTAAATAGGGGCGGAAAGCGGAACGTTTTTTTCCGCTGAGCGTTAATGCTGAAATGCCATACCTAAACAAAAGCGGCAGCGTTATGTAAAAAAACAATAAAAACAGGGTTATCAAACAAACAAATTCAACAACCCTGATTATTTTAACAGCTGGACGGACGACATTTGTGTTTTTGTTATTGAAATTTTGTACGAATAACAAACGTGCATACATATGTATGTATATAATCATATTGTAAATATTTTCTTACCACCATTTTCTAATACGAAGTGCATACATTTTTTCTTTTATTATATATTTCACTTTTGTAAATCTTTGCTCTTTTTCTCTGGTTACAATTCTCTTCTTTTGCAACCAACTTCATTAGAAAACGCTCGGATTTTCCAATAGCAAAGCGTTGCCGCCGCGTTATTTCGGTATGCTCCATACAAAATGTATGGACATGAGAACTTTTGACAGTTAAAAAACGCTTGCCGCCCGTATTTAGGTATGGCAGTATGTAACAAGTTACATGGCAAAACGCGTAGAACGCTTGACGCGTAAAGTAGATCTACTTTCTACTTTTGTACGCGCGGCACGCGTCTTGAAAAAATGTCAGCTGTTTTTGATAGCCAGGGATGACAAATTATATTACATTTTCAATTTTATCGATTAATGTGTTTCTGTCGTGGATTATTATTTATTAATTTTTATTATAATAAAACATTTTAAATAAGAAAATGCTGTCGCAATAAAGATTACTAATATTTTCAAGAGTGAAATGCATTGAAATAGTTATTTTATCACAAATGTGTCTTCGAACAAATATTCATATAATTTATCGATTTATTTTACGTAATAAGTACCATCTCTGTTATGTTTATTAATTTTGAAATATATTAAACAAGGTAGGTTAAACACAGGTAATAATATTAAAGTGCAATGGATGAGAAGTTAATTAATGCCGTTAAAAATTACGAATTTCTATACAACAAAAGATTGCTATTGTACAGTAACATTATTTAACATTTTAGCAAAATGAACTTTTGTGAATATTACACTACAACTGACCAAAACATAAACATTGACGCATAAAACGCTTTGCATGTAACTTGAGTTGAAAAACGCGTCTGAAGTATGAAACGCATAGAACGCGCGACGCGTGAAACGCGTGTTATGTACTTCCAGCTTTAGAACAGTGATGTCAGCCTCATACACAATTGTGGAAGCAAAACTCACATGTACGCTTACGCTCTTTTATTTTGAGAGCGTAAAATATAATTGTTTACTGAAAAACACTCTCATTCAGCGGGAAGTATTGCAAGTCCTGTTTTGAGGCCTCTAAACAGAAATAGTATATTTATTTATATATATATATACATATATACAATACATATAAGAGGTTTGAAATAAGTTGGATCCACTGTATGTAGGTACATCTTTTCGAAAATTTCTTAAAGTAGCTTTTAAATTAATTCATAAGTAAGACTTTTTGTAAAAATTATTTCTCTTGTATATAAACTAACCAAATGTTCAGCTTAAAAATGGAGAAATATCTTAAAATTAAATATCTGAGCACTTGGCAATTTTCGAAACCCTTTTTTACAACTTATAAAATTAGAAGATATTATTGGTAAATAAAAGGATACTCTTAGAAAAAGCCACTAGTTAGGCCTCGCAACCGCACATTTCTCCCGCTGGGAATGTAAGAGATAAGAGTGATCTCACCAACACAATCGCATTTGACATCACTGTTGCACAGCCTCAAATGATCTTGTATATTCTCGAAGATGTATCCGGAATATTGCATTTCCGTTAATTCAAATATTATCTGCATTGTGTTGACCAGGGTTGTAACATTTTGACAACTTGAGATGAGTTGGCAGTGCTGTCAAGTACATATAGCCACATTGTCGTTATATTTAAATCTACTTTTGAACTTTGTAACATTATTATATATAATTAAAATTTATAATATTTATACATTTTAGAGTTAGTATGTTTTAATATTTAAGTTTTACTAATTTATACTATTTATTTAATTACGCAACGTTAAAAGAATTGTAGTTAACACACACACACCGGTTTCATTATATTATTATATATAATTAAAATTTATAATAATTATACATTGTAGAGTCTGTATGTTTTAATATTTAAAATTCAACTAATTTATACTATTTATACATTTTAGAGTTAATATTTTTTAATATTTAAAATTTATGATGTATATTGTTAAAAAAATTTTCTATATATTAATTGAAAAGGAATTTTTTTTTTTTTTACAAAACTAAATAATTTCCTGAAGAAGCTAACCGATGGTTAGCGAAATATCGAACAATTATTAATATAAAATAACCTAAAAGCAAACAAATCTATTTACTATTAAAAGAAAAAATTAGACACAAGATTCATTCTTACTGAAGACATTAGAACGAATTGTGGATACAATGTTGAAGGAAAGGATACCGCACGATATTCTGAAATTTAAACAACACGCTTATTTTAAGGGCAGTTCTGTTAAGACGGCCTTATATATCATTTAGAGAACCTTCGATTTGGGTATGTACACCATGGCTATATTTACCGATATAGAGGGGGCTTTCAATAATATATTGACCTCGAGCATTATTGACTCGCTGGGTAAATTTGACTTGGACCAGAGATTGACTGCATTGATCAGTCATATGCTAAGGAACAGGAAGATAAGTTGCGTGGTTAACGACACAAGGGTAGAGGGGAAGGTGTATTGCGGAACGCCACAGGGGGGAATACTGTCTCCCTTGCTGTGGGTGGTGACCATAAATACCCTACTGAAGACATTATCCCAGGAAGGATTTGGTCCCGTATGCTATGCAGACGATGTAACGATACTGATAAGGGGAAACAATCCTAGGGTTCTTTGCGAGAGGGCAATAGAGGCCCTGAATTTAGCTTATAACTGGGCTACACAAAGGGGTCTCAATGTCAACCCAGAGAAGACAGAAATTTGTATGTTTACAAGGAAACGGAAGATCGCACATTTGGAATCACCGGGTTTTCGAGATAGGACGATACAGATTAATAAAAAGGTCAAATATATAGGAGTGATACTCGACTGGAGGTTATCCTGGAAGGACCAAATGGAATGTAGGGTGATCAACACCCAAAGAGTCTGGACCTATTTCAGAAGGGCAATCGGGTCCAAATGGGGAATGAGCCCAAAGATTGCACACTGGCTCTATACGAGTGTGGTAAGACCAATTGTGACGTACGCCTCGTTAGTATGGTGTACGTCCTTGGAGAGGAAGGTTAATGTCAAACATCTTCAAAGGATACAAAGACAGTGCTGCATCCGCATCTGTGGCGCGATGAGAACCACATCAACTAAGGCGATGGAAAATATTCTATCAATACTTCCTAGTGATATACAGGTTATATACGAAGCAGTTCTGGCTGCTACGATATTGATGGTGATGGGTGAGTGGTTGACAAGGGAACACACAACCAAACACCATAGTATAGTACACTTCTTACACTGGAACAACGCTCGCACGGTTACGTGCGATAGGATCCCTATTAGATATGTAAAATCACACTGCACCACCATAATATCGGAAGGTATGGAATGGGAGGGTGTAGGTACAATGAACCCCGTAACTAACCTATACAAGGACGGGTCGAGGATTGGTGACCGGAGGTTTCTGTGACATTAGTCGTAACTTCCGCAAATACTTCCGCCTGCCGGATCATAGCACGGTATTTCAGAGTGAGATCGTGGCTATTGCGGAAGGGATAAAATGGTTGAAGGAGATCGATAACAGACTACCGGTTCGTATATTCACGGATAGTAGGAAGGTCATCGAGGCCCTGAGGAATCATGTGGTTCAATCTCGGTGTGTACTACAGTTCAAGGATGAGATTAACTCATACACGCACTGTGAAGGCATCGAGATAATATGGATTCCAGGACATCAGGGGATACCTGCAAATATTGAGGCAGATAGGCTACCAAAGATGGGAGCATTAATGGCGAACATCACACTAGACAGTCCGAACCCATTTCAGGTTTTTAAGAACGAACTACAGCGATGATCTATAGAATTGCATACAAGAGATTGGCAGCACTCTACCCTAGGTAGGGTGACTAGAATTCTATGGGGGGACTCAGATGGTAGCAGGGCAAAAGAGGTCCTAACATTGAGTAGGCCAGCACTACGGAGGTTGGTTTATTTAATAGCAGTACATACAGAGTTAAGGCCTCACCTGGCATGAATGGGTATCGTTGGCGATATAACATGCAGGGCCTGCCAGAAAGAGGACGAGACACTGGAGCACTACTTGTGCTACTGTCCAGCTTTTAGCCAAGTCAAAAGACAAACATTTAATCAGGAGATCATACAGGAGATGAAATTTCTTAGGGGCTCTAATTGGAAAGATTTAAGGAAATACATTGAAGAAACTAGGTTTTTGACGTAATCAAACTCAGAGGTTTCCATGGTATCGGTGGATGCTCCCTACAGAAGAATGGGAACTCCTTATTATAGAGCGCACAACAAGCCTATGAGGCCTAAGTGTAATCCAGGACGGATTGGGATGCTTATGCCCCTCTTTTCAACCTAACCTAACCTATATCAAGAGTGCCCAAGCCCTAGCTCTTGGTGCTCATTTGTTTTTATAAAAGCGCTTTGCCATAGCTATAGTTGTGTTTTGTTTGTTTTTGTGTTTTAACACTCGCATACAGCACGCAGCACTAGCAATACGAAATACACAAAAACCTTTGTCTTATTATACTCTCCAAAAAAGAATATGGAGGGTATATTCACTTTGTCATTCCGTTTGTAACGCAGCGAAATATCTATCTGAGACCCCAAAAAGTATATATATTCTTAAATAGTGATGAAATCTAAGACAAAACGTTTTTAAAATCGTTTATTCGACATATTGTCTCAATTAAATTAGTGCTTTTTGTTTGTTATGTGGTCAAGTATGTCTATATGTGACGCGCAAAATAGAAAGGGACCTAAGGGTAAAAACCGGTTTTGTTAAGGAGAGCCATTTTAAAGATTTAAATACGTGTATCTTTGGTGTACCATCACATCATAAAATGTGCATAAATGTGCGTGTGGGAGGGAGCACTTTTGGGGCATGGGATCGGTCTCATTCGATGCTCAGATGTTGTCCACATCAAAAAAAATTGAAAATTGATTTTTTTTACCCTTGGTCCCAATCTCTATGCGCTGTCACATATATGAATTTTTGATATGTATGGAAATTTTTTATATAAATTTTCTTCTTCGTATATTTGTTAAATAAAATTAAATGGTTTAAATCGCTCATTTATTTCAAATATTATATGGTGTTGGAAGCACTGAATGTGTTGTTGTCGCCAACAAAAATAGAAACTAGTTTAATTTTGGCTACAGCTAGAACGGTGGTTGGTAGTCGTTTGGCTGTGTCGTCGTTAAAATAGTCATTCCCATATGAATGCGTGTATTCTAATTTCGACAGGTTGTAGCTCGTAGCCTGCTGTCGTTATTGTGTTTAAATCATAATTTTTACATTTTTCCTTAATAGCGAAGAAAATATTATTACATGTCAAAATATTATTAAATTCAATTTTATCTATTAAATTGCCAAATTTTACCGGCTTTTTTAAATATGTTTCACAAGTAGCGCATATGCAATATTTTGTAAATCTTTTTAAATCAAGTTTAAATTGTGCTCTAAACTAATAGGTTATTCATTGTTTCAATCTTCTTTCCTAACCTTCAATATATCGTTAATAATATTGGACATTTCTTCGATTGTCTTGATAGTCAGTTCATTCACTATCATCTGCCTATTGTTGTTCTCTAACATGTTTGCCATCTTTTGTGTCAAAATTTCAAAATCATGACTGTCTGGTGTTCCTGCAATATACTTTCATGGTCGATGTTGATTGTGTGTACAACTTTGAATGTTCCATTTTGTCTACTTGCTATCCCAGTATGAATTTTTATAAGTCTAGTGTTAGAGTAGTCAAGAATGTTAAGTTCCTCCATAACAGTTACCAACAATGATCTAAAAGTATGTTTGATAGGAGATTATACTTTTTCTATTTATTTTCTCTTATATATATGTTTTAAGTTCTTATGTGACTTTTATGAATAACACTACCACTTTCAGTTACGATGGTCGTGCCACTATTTTCTTTTATTATTTCTTCTTTAAACCGGTTACTTAGTTTGGTGCCTAGTCTCTTGACTAGTTGTCTTGACGTAAATTAATTGTCCGGGAACGTATTTTTTGACTGGCTTTCTGTGTTTGTTATGGCAACCTAAGTCGTTTTCTTGTGTGCGTTTAAGTCGTTCCACATTTGACAGTCTTATTGCTTCATAATCTTGTGGTGAAAAGACAATTGTACGTCGAAAGAACATATCTACTGGTTTCCTATTTGTAGTAGAATGGATTGAGTGGTTGTATTCGTTTACAGATTTTTCTAATAATTCGTCAAAACCTTTTGATACCCCCCTCTTTAATACATCTCATTATTTCTAATAAAGTAGAGTGAAAACGTTCTATTTGTCCGATGGGTTCACTTCTATAAGAAGTCGTAGTAAAAATATTTATTCTTAAGTCCTCCTTCATTATAAATAAAATTGAAGGTGAATTCAATGAAGGTTCATTGTCCATAACCACATTCTTTGGTACCCCATAGAAAAACAAAAGATCTCTAAGTGGTCTCCTAACGCCCTCAATCGACCTGCCATTAAGAGTTTTAACTTGTACGTATTTTAAGAACTTATCAATTGAAGTTAGAACTAATGTTTTATCGGTTGAAAAAATGTTTATGTGAATTGTGTGCCCAGGATACGTCGGAATTGCTATGTCTCTAAGTTCCTGTATTTGAGTATTTTCAAAATAGTTTATAATTTACAAATTGTGAATTCTCAGATGGTTTTCAGAAGTATATGCATAAGATAAGAGGTTTTTAACTTTTCAAAACAGTGGTTAAAGTCTACTGATGAACTGGTAAAGCACCAATGAAATGCATATAGACATTGCTTAACCACCAACAAATAAATTTTATTTATATATAAGTAAAATAAATAATATATTTGTTTGAGTCTTGAGGTTAATTTATATTAATATTTGTTATTCTTCAAATACAAATATATTATTTATTAAAGAAAAAAGGTTAAAAAATTAGACAAAAGAATCATGTAAGTAAAATACTTAGAAAAACCAAAAAAAAACAAGTAAAAACGTTATATTCGACCGGGTCGAATCTTAAATACCCTCCAAATATTTAGTAAGTGAATTTGAAATGTTTAACTTGGTGGGACAGAGTTCCTTTATATAATATCGTACGTCAACGCCGACTAATAGGGTCGGGGTTCAAAAATATACAATATCATGTTTTCCACAGACGAACGTATGGGCATTGCTAGACCGTCTTAGACTTCATCACAATTCTCTTTGGAGAGCATAAAAACTGTATTTTGGCGGGGTCGCTCTGGCAAGGGCTGTGGGGGAAACATTTCACCTTTGTCATAAAACTCTAAAAATAAATGCTTGGGATAATTATATACAAAATTAAAATTTCTTTTTTTTGATAGGGTCATTTAGAGGGCAAAGGGGGAGAGGGGGTAGGGCAGAAACAGGTAGACATAAAACTCTAACAATAAATGCTTGGGATGATTATACACAAAATTAAAAAAAAATTTTATTTGGTTTTAATAGGGTCATTGAGCGGGCAAAGGGGGAGGAGGGGGTAGGGCAGCAACAGGCAGTCATAAAACTCTAAAGATAAATGCTTGGGATGATTATATACAAAATTAAAAAAAAAAATTTGTTTGGTAGGGTCATTTAGGGGGCGAAGGGGAAGGAGGGGGTAGGGAAGAGTAGTACCAGGTTTCGTTTCAGCTTCGCCATTAAAGCTTAAAAGTGTTATTTTTAAGGAAGGTACGCTTAAGTAAAACAATTTGTTTAATTTTTATGCTATTTTTGCCTATAATAACGCCCACTGAAGTGGGCGGGGTCAAAAACTATTTTTATTTTATTTAATGGCTCCAAGTTTAAGGTATTGGACCGTATTTGACATAAAAATATATCATTTGCTTAACAAAATAACCAAAAAACTTTAAAAATTATGTTGTTTTTCCTGGGGTGGTTTAGTTCTTCTTAGGGGAACTTTTTTCCCTCTTGCCCAATTTAGCCCATCTTCGAACTTAACCTGCTCCAAGTTTCAAAATATATTTATGCCAAATTTCAAGAGTCTAGCTCTTTTCGTTTGGACTGAATCGTGATTTCCACAGACGGACGGACGGACATGCTCAGTTTGTCTTAGATTTCATCACTGATCAAGAATATATATACTTTATGGGGTCTGAGATGGATATTTCGATGCGTTACAAACGGAATGACAAAGTGAATATACCCTCCAAATTCTTTTTTGGAGGGTATAAAAAGAAAACCACATTAGTTCCGTATACACACATGTACATATAGTGTTAACCGGCAAACAATATATCTTAAGCCCGTTACACCGGAAAATTGTGGAAGTTCAATCAATTTTAAATAAATTTAAAACAAAAACAAAGAAGAAAAGAAAAGGAAAGAAACAGCTAAAACCAATATAAACCCTTTTAAATTTGTGAAAAGTGCTATAAAACAAAAGTAAAAAGAAAACAAGTAAAAGTGCTATATTCGGCTCTGCCGAATCTTAAATACCCTTTACAGATGTAATTCTTTTCGTTTAAATTTTTCGGTTAGGAAGCTAACTGCTTGGCTTTTCTAATACCTCTGACCGTCTTCCAAAGATATTAAATATATTTAATTTACAAACAAAAAGAAAAAATCCGTTTCATGTACCTCAAAAAGTTCTAATTGTCCAACCGTAGAATCGTCATTTAGATTATTTTGGTTTTTAAAACCAATTTTTTCTTCCTGATATATAAAGTAGGTATAATTCATAATCAAAAATAGCAAATTATATGGTTACTTTAATAAATCAGAAAATGTCGATTTTCCAGCCCTGGAACCGAATTTTTAGTTTTTAAAATGTTTAATACCAATTTAATTCTTAGCGAAACATAAAATATGTTCAATTCAATGAAGCCCAAAATTGGGAACTTATATGGTTACTTTTATGTACCAAAAAATGTCGATTTTCCAACGCTGGATCCGAATTTTTAATTTAAAAATTTTTAATACCAATTTAATTCTTAGCGATATATAAAATATGTTTAATTCACTGAAAAAAAACCAAAATTGGGAATTTATGTGGGTACCAAATATATGTACAAAAAAATTTCGATTTTCCAACCCTGGAACCGAATTTTTAATTTTTTGATACTAATTTACTTTTTTTTCTGATATATAAAATAGGTTTAATTCACTAGAAACACAAAATTTGGAATTTATGTGAGTACTTTTATGTACCAAATATATATCGATTTTCCAACTCTGGAAGCGAATTTTTGTTTTTTACCAATGCAATTCTTAGTGAGGTATAACATAGTTTTACTTGACAAAAAATTTTAATTTTTAAACTTTTTGATCACTTTCATGTACCATAAAATATTTCATTTGTCTAACCCTGGAGTCGAAATTTTGATTTTTTAAGATTTAAATACCAATTTTGTTCTTCCTGAATTATAAAATAGTTTTAATTATCGAATATAACAATGTCAATTGCCTTTTTGGTTACTTTTATATATTTCAATTTCCCAACCCTGGAAACGAAATTTAAATTTTTTTACCAATGAAACTCCTAATGAGGCATGAAATAGTTTTATTTAAGAAAAACTTAATATTTGTAACAATTTTGGTCACTTTCATGCACTACAAAATATTGCAGTTTTCCACCTCTGGAATCTAAATTTTGATTTTTTTAATTTTTGATACCAATTTTGTTTTTCCTGAACTAAAAAATAGTTTTAATTAGTAAAAAACTGACATTAGTTGCCTTTTTGGTTACATATATGTATAAAAATATATTTAAATTTCCCAGCCCTGGAAGCGAAATTTTAATTTTTTTTCCAATCCTAGTCTTCATTAGGTATAAAGTCGTTTTATTTAAGAAAAACTTAAAATTTGCAACCATTTTGGTCACTTTTATGTACTACAATATATTGCATGTTCCAAAAAACGTTAAACTTCCTAAGCCTGGAAGTGAAACTTTAATTTTTTTTTGTTTTTACCAATGCAACTCATGAGTTATAAAGTAGTATTATTTAAGAAAAATTTACAATTTTTAAGCATTTTGGTCATCTTCATGAACTGTAAAATATTGCACTTGTCCACCCTGGATTCGAAATTTTGATTTTTTTTTTGGAAATTTTTGATACCAATTTGGTTCTTCCAAAAATATAAAATAGTTTTAGCAAAAAAAAAAACAACGTCAATTGCCTGTTTGGTTAGTTTTATGTATAAAAAAATTTCAATTTCCCAGCCATGGAAGCGAAATTTTAATTTTTAAATTTTTTTAATGAATGAAAATCTACATGAGGTATAAAGTAGTTTTGTTTTAGAAAAACTCAAATCTTGCAACCATTTTGGTTTTTAAATGTACTACAAAATATTGCATGTACCACAAAAAAACTTTCATTTTGCCAACCCTGGAAGGGAAATTTTAATTTTTTGTTTTTTTATCAGTGCAACGTTTCATGATGTATAAAGTAATATTTTTTAAGAAAAATTTCAAATTTCTAACCATTTTGGTCACTTTCATGTACTGTTAAATATTGCACTTGTCCATCCCTGGATTCGAAATTTTATTCTTTATTTTTGAATTTTTGATACCAATTTGGTCTTCCTAAATTATAAAACAGTTTTAGTTAGCAAAAAAAAAAACAACAACATCAGTTGCCTGTTTGATTACTTTCACGTATAAAAAAATGCAATTTCCCACCCCTGGAAGCAAAATATTAATTAACAATTTTTTTTGGCCAATGCAAATCTTCATGACGTATAAAGAGGTTTTGTTAAAGAAAAACTTAAAATTTTTAACAATTTGAGTCACTACATGTACTACAATATACGGAATAGGCCGAAAAAAAATTTTTATTTCCCATCCCTGGAAAAAAAAATTATTTTTTTAGTTTTTAATAGACCATTGAGGCTTCCCAAAGCACGAAATAGGTTTAATTTACAAACATTAAAAAAAATTGATTTTTGGTATAAATTTTGCTTCGAGAAATAGTTGTAAGCTTCCCAGCTCTGGAACCGTACTTCTGATCTTTCTGAATTTCGATACCACTCCATTTAAGTTTATTTCCAATCCAACGGTCCAAGAACGAAGTCTCTAGCTCTTTTGGGGGCTTGGGAAAACCGTACAGACAGACGGACATCGCTCAATCGTCATCGCTATTCATAAGGATACAGAATATATATACTTTATGAAGCCTATATTGATATCGAAGAAATTACACACGGAATGACAAACCTATATATACCCTTTCACTTTTTTGCGAAGAGTATAAAAAAAGAATAAGAAATGAAATAGAACAAGTAAAAATTGGAAACAGTAGACGGTGCTCTTATTGAGAAATGAAACTTAAAGAAGTAGAAGCAAAAATGAAAATGTTTAGAAACATCGTGGTGAATATGGATTAAGAAAGCAGATCAAAGAGAATTTCAAACACTACATCCAATACAGAGTTATTTAAACAACAATCCGGGTTGTAACAACAAAGCAAATATACTTTAATATAAAAAAATACCAACATATATATACTAAGAATATTTGTTCAACAAAAATTAAACAAAACCAACAGAAAACAAATGCAAAAGCATATTACATATAAATCGTCAATTAATTCGTTCGTATAATTCAATTAAAAGAAAATAATGAATGTTAAATAAGATCAACCACCAGAAGCAAAGGTAACAAAATATTTATAATACAATTCTTATTTAGTAGGTGACATACAAAATTTAATGAAAGGTCATTCTATATATATATATATATATATATATATATATATATATATATATATATATATATATATATATATATATATATATTGAAATTTATCAGTCTACGATAATAAAGGAAAGAAAGTAGAAAAATAACAAACTGGTTTCGATCACTTGTTGATTCCACGGATCTAAATGGAAATCTACAAATAATATTGCTATTACGAAATTTCTTACAAAGCGAATAAATCTAAAATTTATAGATATTTTATGTTTACATACATAGTACATAAGTATACTTAAATTCTTTTAATATTGCAATATTGATTGTTTGTGCAACGACATGTCAAGGAATATAAAAGGGGAAAGAAACAAAATTGAACGTTCGATTTAAGTTTGTTTCGAACTTTGCTGTACAATTGCAAAGATACGTCCCATCGAGCAAATGGGCGGAGTCCTGATGGTTTTCTTTGTGCGCTTTATATAGTATTAGTTGGAATGTAATGTTTTTTTATTCACTGTCAGAACTTCTGTATATCGAATTTGATCAACACATAGTTACTACCCATAGGTGCACATAATATGGTGTGGATATCTGGAGGTAGGACCATATCTCAACTTTAGTATTATATCTTCGTCTCTAGAGTTACACTCTTAACTACTGCAAGTAGTTAAGCCTCAAATAATAAATATTCATATCTGGACCTCAGTTTGGTCACCTGGTTCACTACCATTTACCTAATTTTTATTATCCTCTAAACCTTAGGTTGCTAATTCTCAAGCACTACAGGACTATATATTCTCTAACTTAAGGACGATTCATCTCATTTCAATCAACTCAGATCACAATATCATCCTCTAATTTTCTTTCTTTCGGCAAATAATAAACTTTGTTTATATTTGCATGATATTTGTGACACTCATAAAGTTAAAGCCATAATATTTATTATCTGATTCTGATTAAAGCCATAATATTTATTATCTGATTATAAGAAAATGCACAGTTAAGCCAAGGTGCAGCGAAGAGAGACAAATTCCTTTTCGACTGCGACCATTTAATACACTTTTGCAGAAAGTATGAAAAGTCCGTCAAGTCAGAGCAAACCGATAGTCAACTGGAAGCTAAATTAGAGGATCTCGAAGGTAGGTGGCAGAAAATGCAAAACTCTTATGAAACTTTCATGATAGCTCCCAAATTTGATAAACCCAAGGAACTAAAGGAAAATGCCAGGCAAAACTTTGAAGCTGCTTCTGAAATGTATTACAATTGTAATACATTGCGGACAGTCTTAAGCTATCAAGTGCTGGTGATTATTCAAGCTATGAGTCACGGCCCGGTCTCAACCCCAACCCACATTTCGGACGAGTTAAGACCTCTTTTACAAAACTTCAGCCATGCGATATTGACGTTTTCACAGGCAATTATGAAGAATGGCCAGCCAGTCGTTCAAGTCGCATAAAGAACTCCCCACATGTTCTCAAATGGATGAATTTTTGATAAATCGATATGAGGTTATAGAAAGAATCTCTTCCATAAGAACTACAAAACAGCGTTTTAACCATTCGAATCTAACGCACTCAAAAACTCAAGCTTACTCATCCCAAGAAAAACTGTCATATACATGTATTCTGTGCAGCGGTGATCACCACTTGCGGACATGTGCAAAATTCAAGATATATGCAGTACAACAGAGAATAGATTATGTGTTCCAAAACAAAATCTGTAACAACTGTTTATCGTCTGGCCACTTAAAAGCGAAATGTTCCAGTAAAAATACCTGTTTTATTTGCAAATCAGGTCATCATACTCTTTTACACTTGCAGCAACCCCGACAGTCGGCTGACTCAGCACAAAGAGCCGAGCACTTCGACCAAAGTAATGAGCAATCTCCTAAGATAAAACTAAGCAAATTTAACGATAACATACACTCAACATCGAAGAACCCATACGTTCAAGCTAATTTCTCCGCTAATAATGATTTTATTTTACTCCGCACTGCATTAGTACAAATAGAATATAGAATAGATTTATTCACTGTTAGAGCACTAATAGACCCTGGTCCCCAGAGAACATTTTTGTTTGAAAGGTTTAGAGCGTTGCTTAATTTACCGTATCAGAAATCACACATAGAAGTAGTAGGGATTGGAAGGCAAGTACAGTCGGCAAATAAAGAATGTGACATAACTTTGCTACCAAAAACATCTGACCTGAAGTTTACGGTCAGTGCAATAGTTCTACCAAAATTGACTAAACGAGTTCCGTCCATCTCTTTTGAACCACCCTTTTCCGAAAGTCTTTCTAATCTGAATCTAGCTGACCCAAACTTCTACAAGTCGTCTCAAATAGACTTAATAATCGGAAATGGCTCTGAGCACTATATCAATCTCGAAGGAATTAAGAAAAAAGTATGTGGCCAAGCGTCCGCATACAAAACAATATTTGGATGGGTTTTAAGTGGCCCAGTACAGACGCTTACTACAACCATCGAACCGTCTGAAAAAGCTGCCCTAAATAATACATTGCAAAAATTTTGGGAGCAGGAAGATTTACCCTCATTAACAGTTATCTCAGAAGAAGATCGTCATTGTGAGGAATACTATAAGCAGGCTACAACAAGAGACCAAAATGGAAGATACATGGTAAGACTTCCGTTTAGAAAAGAGTCTATATTTCTCGGCTCTTCAAGAATTTGCGCTCTAGTACAATATAGCCAAACCAATTAACCAATCGCTTTCTAAAACTCCTGATCTCCATACAATAGAGTCCTCACAGAGTATTTGACACTTGATCACATGGAACTAGCCATGCCTCGCGAAATAGTGTCCGATGGGAAATACTTTTCATTTTATTTACCACATCACGCTGTGGTACGTCCAGAACACAAAACCACAAAAGTAAGAGTGGTTTTCAAATGCGTCCCGCAAGACTAAATCATGGTTCTCTCTCAATCATGTTTTGTACACAGGCCCAATATTACAGTCAGACTTAATAACGGTAACTCTTAACTGGAGATTGTATAAATACGTATTTAGCGGCGATATACAAAAAATGTACGGACAGATTTTAGTTCAGCCAGATGACAGACGGTATCAACGGATTATTTACCAACAGGACTCCAACGGCCCATACAAAGATTTTCAACTCAAAACCGTATTATTAGGGGTGAACTGTGCTCTTTTTTTAGCTATTTGTACTTTACATCAACTTGCGGAAGATTTCAAGTCGCTAAAATATTACATAAAGAAACATACATTGACGATACACTATCAGGGGGACACTCTATAAAAGAAGCAAAAAATCCCAAGAGAAAATACTAGAAAGTCTCAAATCTGCAGGATTTATGCTTAAAAAGATTACAGCAAATGATAGTCAACTGCTCTTCCATATCCCAAACAAAGATCTATACGCTAGGAATAAAATGGAATGCCCTCACTGATGCCTTCAGGTACTCCTTTACACCCTCGAGTCAAAGTGAAAGCATCACTAAACGAAAGATTTTGTCCGAAGTTGCCTCAATTTTCGATCCAGCAGGTTGGATAGCTCCAGTCGTAATCAAATCGAAAATGCTAATGGCTGGAAAGGCTGCAGTGGGATGATATAGTCAAACCCGGAATCCACGATAAGTGGAATAAGATACTCCAAGACTTCTTCAACATTGAACAGATAAATATTCCCAGAGGGTTGAATTACACAGAAACAGATATTGTTAAATTCACGGCATCTCAGACGCTTCTAAAGGAGCATATTGTGCGGCAGTCTACTTACGGTGCGAAAGTATGTCTCACGTTACCCATGTCAATTTAATAACAGCAAAAAGCAAAGTCGGACCACTGAAACCAGTCTGCTTACCTAGTTTGGAGCTGTGCGGTGCACTATTGTTAGCAAAATTAGTAAAGTATGTCACTGAGTCTCTGAATTTATCTGATTGCGAAAAAATTTTGTGGGTAGATTCCGCTATTATTATCGGCTGGCTCTCAAAGCCGCCATGGACTTGGGAAACGTATGTCGCCAATGGAACCGCCCAAATCCATAACGATGTGCCCAACGCCATATGGCGACATGTTAGAGCCCACGATAACCCAGCAGATATGGGCACACGTGGCTGCAGCACGCAAGAGCTCTCAAGCAATAGCTTATGATGGAAAGGACCACCGTGGCTAACAAAACCACAGGCAGATTGTCCCAAATGGATTCCGGTTAATGAAGGAAATATTGAAAATTAAGCACAATGCTGAGAACACAGATATCCTAAATCGATTCTCATCATATAACCGGGCGCTTAGAGTTATATCTCATGTGTTTCGACTATACAACAATAGTCTAAAGAAATTCAGATCAGAATTTAAAATCTCTCAAACACACATCACTCAAAACGAAGTGAATTTTGTCAAATACCGATTAAATAACCTAGCTCAGAATCACATTATTCGGAAGAAATTAGGAACATCTCTATTTCCATGCCACTCACAAAGAAAATCTCGTTAGTTCCACTTAACCCAATTCTCGACTCTAGAAATGTGTTACGTGTAAATGGCCACCTTGCTAACACATCACTCACATACAATGAACGATACCCAATAATATTGCCAGGAAAGTCATGGTTTGGTCAGTTATACTTGAAACACTTGCATATGTTTCTTGCTCATGCGGAATGGAATCAAATGTGCAGGATGGTAAAAACTGAATTCTATGTTTCACGTCTAAAAAATCATGTTAAGAAAGTCATACGGCAATGCAAAGAGTGCATCATATATAAACAGAGGCCATGTTCTCAAATCATGGCTCCGTTACCTCCAGACAGGTGTACTTTTACATTTCCTTTCTATGTATATCTCTGAAATAGACTTCGCTGGGCCATTTGAGCTCAAAAGTTCGGCACTGAGAAATTCCCCAAGAATAAAAGGCTATGTATGCGTATTTGTATGTTTCAGTACAAAGGCAATCCACTTAGAAGCGTGCACAGAGTTAACTACAGCGGCCTTCAGGGCGGCTTTTTCGCGTTTCATTGGCATGCGGGGACTCCCTTTCAGGCTCCATTCAGACAATGGGAAAAATTTCGTCGGGGCTAGTAGACAACTTCAACGAGAATTTCACACACTCATAAAATTGTACAAATTCAATTTTGAAGAGTTTTACAAAATATTGGCCCAAATTGGAGGGATTTTAAACTCTCGTCCTATATCAGCCATGTCGGAAGATCACAATGATTTGTTAGCTCTTACACCCGGACATTTTATACGAGGTGCACCCACCATGAGTTTCCCTTAGCACAACGTACAACAAATAGGAGTACTCAACCGGTGGGAAAGGCTCAAAGTGATTCAACAACAACTCGCCATTAGATGGAAGGAAGATTATCTAAAATCGCTTCACAAACGCTATAAATGGAAAAGAGCATCTCGAAATTTAGTAGTCATGTACGACCTAATGCCTCCTTCTGAATGGAGAATGGGTAGAATTGCAAGCACTTACACAAGTCCTGATGCTAATGTCCGCACAGCGGATCTCAATACAGCATCGGGCCTTATCAAATGCCCCATTGTTAAGCTATGCTATTTGCCATTACTTAATGAAAATAATAACTAAAATTTAAATATAATTCATTCTCTCTCAGGTCTTGCAGCCTAAAACCTTACACCAGCTTACAATACATCAAAGTTCAATCATCGCCTAAAATTTCTCTCTTTTTTACATATTTACAGTCCTCATCAGCACAACCGCAAAAGCTGTTATCGCAAACGGGATCCTGATATTTATAAGTGCGTACCTTTATCCTTCTATTCGATTCTGCAGAATGTTTTTAAATATGGGTGTCAAAACGAGAAACTTAATAGTCAACAAGCATCACTATTGCGTTAACTGTTTGGCTAAAAGCCATGATCTCCGCGCGTGTGCATCACTCAACACATGTCGAGTATGCGAAAAGTATCACCACACCTTACTCCATCCAGGGATTCGATCCAGGCTACAAACAATGAAGGCGAGGAGTAAATCCAGACGCTCAACCATAGGCTCCAACCACCCCTCGTCTAGCGTCCAACCAACACAGCGACAGTCATCTACAGTTCTATGATCGTCCAAGGATCAACACAGTGCGAACAGCAGTCACCAACGAACCAACATTGTCGTGACCGACAAACGTATACTGTCGGAAGCTATCCGCTCATTAGCAGAAGTGCTCTGTGGATATCCAGTAAAACCTGCTCCTGGTGGCAGTATAAAATCTACGATTTTACACTGAGTGTATAAAATCTACGATCCTTACTAAAAATCATAAAAATAATTTTCTATATATTTGTCCATAGTATATAGTGAATAAGCGAAATATGTGAAAACATTAAAATAAGATAAATATGTCATGACATAAGGTTTATTGTAAACGGTAACTCTAATCATTGCAATGATAAACTACATAACTGGAAATGTTCAAATCGTGAATTCCATCGAACATTCCAATAATGTAAAATTTTCGTAAGACTTAGTTTATTTAGTAAGAAAAAAGAAAAGTATAAAAGATTTCTACTTCAGCTTTCAAATTAAGCACAACGCTTTATCTAGTTAAAATTGTTAATTGCATTAATTAGAACTGAAATTTGTAAACTTAAAAGTTACTACATAAAAGCCATCTAAACACTTGAATTTCTTAATTTCACCAACGTGAAACCTACTGAAATTTTTTGTCACACTGCAATAAAATTGTTAATTATATTAAAACAAATATTGTCCTTCTTATTTCACAACCGCACCTACACATTTCTCACTGCACATACACATTACAAACCATACCTGATCCCCTATATACCATTCGCTATAAGTACCTAAGGGGATATAAAGAAAGAAAGTGGTGTCCAGATCCAATCCCTACCATTACAGTCCACTAAGATTAGAATCGCCAGACACCAAATTTCTTCAAATGTTTCAAATACCTGATCCCTATATGCGATCTCTCATCCTTACTAAGATTAAAATATTTATTTATTTATTTGTTTATTTATTTTATTAGATATCATATACAACAAGAGTTTAATTTTTTAAGTTACAGTATGCGATTTTATATTTATAACAAAATTATTGTGACAATAAAAAATAAAATGTATGGGTGAAACCATATCAAACCATCATGGCTTTCGGCATCATCACCTCCGATTTCAATGAAATTCAACACAAATGTTATACACTACAAGAGTATAATTAAACAAACAAAATTTGCTCCAGATCCATTCGGGTTCCGAAATATAACGTCATAAAAGTCGTAAAAAACTTTGAAAAATTACAAAAGCGATAGAACTTTTGAACTATGCAAGATAATTTAGTTTTTTTGATATCGTTTTAAAGATAAAAGCGCACCCTTTAAAATGATATGAATATTGCGTGCTTTTAAGAAAAGGTTATTTTTTAGGTTCTTGAGTTCAAAGGTCTATATCTGAAAAAGTTTATTTTTTAAAATCCTTAAAAAATATATGTCAAGTATTAGACGCTCTTCTACATTTCCAGAAAATTTAAAGGTGTAGACTCAATTGGTGTCAAAGATATAGACCAGAACGTGATCCTAAGTATGTTTTGTGTTCATACTCAATTGATTATTTCTTTTGTACAAGCTGAAGTATATACATTAGGGTGTCTCGGAAAAAAGTTCGCCGTACACCACCGAATATAAGCAAGGTGATTTCGAAAATATTTTTTTTCTTTTTGTCGAAAGTAGGGGTCCGCTAAATACAGTTTTCATTATATCTTCTACATTTATAGTCGGATCTCAAAGAGTGATATGTCGATGTTTTCGCCTTGAGAAGGCCAATGCACCGGAAAATTGTGGAAGTTCAATCAATTTAAAATAAATTTAAAACAAAAACAAAGAAGAAAAGAAAAGGAAAGAAACAGCTAAAACCAATATAAACCCATTTAAATTTGTGAAAAGTGCTATAAAACAAAAGTAAAAAGAAAACAAGTAAAAGTGCTATATTCGGCTCTGCCGAATCTTAAATACCCTTTACAGATGTAATTCTTTTCGTTTAAATTTTTCGGTTAGGAAGCTATTTCTAATACCTCTGAACGTCTTCCAAAGATATTAAATATGTTTAATTTACAAACAAAAAGAAATCCGTTTCATGTACCTCAAAAAGTTCTAATTGTCCAACCGTAGAATCGTCATTTAGATTATTTTGGTTTTTAAAACCAATTTTTTCTTCCTGATACATAAAGTAGGTATAATTCATCATAATAATCAAAAATAGCAAATTATATGGTTACTTTAATAAATCAGAAAATGTCGATTTTCCAGCCCTGGAACCGAATTTTTAGTTTTTAAAATGTTTAATACCAATTTAATTCTTAGCGAAACATAAAATATGTTTAATTCAATGAAGCCCAAAATTGGGAACTTATATGGTTACTTTTATGTACCAAAAAATGTCGATTTTCCAACGCTGGATCCGAATTTTTAATTTAAAAATTTTTAATACCAATTTAATTCTTAGCGATATATAAAATATGTTTAATTCACTGAAAAAAAACCAAAATTGGGAATTTATGTGGGTACCAAATGTATGTACAAAAAAATTTCGATTTTCCAACCCTGGAACCGAATTTTTAATTTTTTGATACTAATTTACTTTTTTTTCTGATATATAAAATAGGTTTAATTCACTAGAAACACAAAATTTGGAATTTATGTGAGTACTTTTATGTACCAAATATATATCGATTTTCCAACTCTGGAAGCGAATTTTTGTTTTTTACCAATGCAATTCTTAGTGAGGTATAACATAGTTTTACTTGACAAAAAATTTTAATTTTTAAACTTTTTGATCACTTTCATGTACCATAAAATATTTCATTTGTCTAACCCTGGAGTCGAAATTTTGATTTTTTAAGATTTAAATACCAATTTTGTTCTTCCTGAATTATAAAATAGTTTTAATTATCGAATATAACAATGTCAATTGCCTTTTTGGTTACTTTTATATATTTCAATTTCCCAACCCTGGAAACGAAATTTAAATTTTTTTACCAATGAAACTCCTAATGAGGCATGAAATAGTTTTATTTAAGAAAAACTTAATATTTGTAACAATTTTGGTCACTTTCATGCACTACAAAATATTGCAGTTTTCCACCTCTGGAATCTAAATTTTGATTTTTTTAATTTTTGATACCAATTTTGTTTTTCCTGAACTAAAAAATAGTTTTAATTAGTAAAAAACTGACATTAGTTGCCTTTTTGGTTACATATATGTATAAAAATATATTTAAATTTCCCAGCCCTGGAAGCGAAATTTTAATTTTTTTTCCAATCCTAGTCTTCATTAGGTATAAAGTCGTTTTATTTAAGAAAAACTTAAAATTTGCAACCATTTTGGTCACTTTTATGTACTACAATATATTGCATGTTCCAAAAAACGTTAAACTTCCTAAGCCTGGAAGTGAAACTTTAATTTTTTTTTTGTTTTTACCAATGCAACTCTTCATGAGTTATAAAGTAGTATTATTTAAGAAAAATTTACAATTTTTAAGCATTTTGGTCATCTTCATGAACTGTAAAATATTGCACTTGTCCACCCTGGATTCGAAATTTTGATTTTTTTTGGGAAATTTTTGATACCAATTTGGTTCTTCCAAAAATATAAAATAGTTTTAGCAAAAAAAAAAAACAACGTCAATTGCCTGTTTGGTTAGTTTTATGTATAAAAAAATTTCAATTTCCCAGCCATGGAAGCGAAATTTTAATTTTTAAAATTTTTTTAATGAATGCAAATCTACATGAGGTATAAAGTAGTTTTGTTTTAGAAAAACTCAAATTTTGCAACCATTTTGGTTTTTAAATGTACTACAAAATATTGCATGTATCACAAAAAAACTTTCATTTTGCCAACCCTGGAAGGGAAATTTTAATTTTTTGTTTTTTTATCAGTGCAACGTTTCATGATGTATAAAGTAATATTTTTTAAGAAAAATTTCAAATTTCTAACCATTTTGGTCACTTTCATGTACTGTTAAATATTGCACTTGTCCATCCCTGGATTCGAAATTTTATTCTTTATTTTTGAATTTTTGATACCAATTTGTTCTTCCTAAATTATAAAACAGTTTTAGTTAGCAAAAAAAAAAACAACAACATCAGTTGCCTGTTTGATTACTTTCACGTATAAAACAATGCAATTTCCCACCCCTGGAAGCAAAATATTAATTAACAATTTTTTTTGGCTAATGCAAATCTTCATGACGTATAAAGAGGTTTTGTTAAAGAAAAACTTAAAATTTTTAACAATTTGAGTCACTACATGTACTACAATATACGGAATAGGCCGAAAAAAAATTTTTATTTCCCATCCCTGGAAAAAAAAATTATTTTTTTAGTTTTTAATAGACCATTGAGGCTTCCCAAAGCACGAAATAGGTTTAATTTACAAACATTAAAAAAAATTGATTTTTGGTATAAATTTTGCTTCGAGAAATAGTTGTAAGCTTCCCAGCTCTGGAACCGTACTTCTGATCTTTCTGAATTTCGATACCACTCCATTTAAGTTCATTTCCAATCCAACGGTCCAAGAACGAAGTCTCTAGCTCTTTTTTTGGGGGCTTGGGAAAACCGTACAGACAGACGGACATCGCTCAATCGTCATCGCTATTCATAAGGATACAGAATATATATACCTTATGGGGCCTATATTGATATCGAAGAAATTACACACGGAATGACAAACCTATATATACCCTTTCACTTTTTTGCGAAGAGTATAAAAAAAGAATAAGAAATGAAATAGAACAAGTAAAAATTGGAAACAGTAGAAGGTGCTCTTATTGAGAAATGAAACTTAAAGAAGTAGAAGCAAAAATGAAAATGTTTAGAAACATCGTGGTGAATATGGATTAAGAAAGCAGATCAAAGAGAATTTCAAACACTACATCCAATACAGAGTTATTCAAACAACAATCCAGGTTGTAACAACAAAGCAAATATACTTTAATACAAAAAAATACCAACATATATATACTAAGAATATTTGTTCAACAAAAATTAAACAAAACCAACAGAAATCAAATGCAAAAGCATATTACATATTAATCGTCAATTTTATTCGTTCGTATAATTCAATTAAAAGAAAATAATGAATGTTAAATAAGATCAACCACCAGAAGCAAAGGTAACAAAATATTTATAATACAATTCTTATTTAGTAGGTGACATACAAAATTTAATGAAAGGTCATTCTATATATATATATATATATATATATATATATATATATATATATATATATATATATATTGAAATTTATCAGTCTACGATAATAAAGGAAAGAAAGTAGAAAAATAACAAACTGGTTTCGATCACTTGTTGATTCCACGGATCTAAATGGAAATCTACAAATAATATTGCTATTACGAAATTTCTTACAAAGCGAATAAATCTAAAATTTATAGATATTTTATGTTTACATACATAGTACATAAGTATACTTAAATTCTTTTAATATTGCAATATTGATTGTTTGTGCAACGACATGTCAAGGAATATAAAAGGGGAAAGAAACAAAATTGAACGTTCGATTTAAGTTTGTTTCGAACTTTGCTGTACAATTGCAAAGATACGTCCCATCGAGCAAATGGGCGGAGTCCTGATGGTTTTCTTTGTGCGCTTTATATAGTATTAGTTGGAATGTAATGTTTTTTTATTCACTGTCAGAACTTCTGTATATCGAATTTGATCAACACATAGTTACTACCCATAGGTGCACATAATATGGTGTGGATATCTGGAGGTAGGACCATATCTCAACTTTAGTATTATATCTTCGTCTCTAGAGTTACACTCTTAACTACTGCAAGTAGTTAAGCCTCAAATAATAAATATTCATATCTGGACCTCAGTTTGGTCACCTGGTTCACTACCATTTACCTAATTTTTATTATCCTCTAAACCTTAGGTTGCTAATTCTCAAGCACTACAGGACTATATATTCTCTAACTTAAGGACGATTCATCTCATTTCAATCAACTCAGATCACAATATCATCCTCTAATTTTCTTTCTTTCGGCAAATAATAAACTTTGTTTATATTTGCATGATATTTGTGACACTCATAAAGTTAAAGCCATAATATTTATTATCTGATTCTGATTAAAGCCATAATATTTATTATCTGATTATAAGAAAATGCACAGTTAAGCCAAGGTGCAGCGAAGAGAGACAAATTCCTTTTCGACTGCGACCATTTAATACACTTTTGCAGAAAGTATGAAAAGTCCGTCAAGTCAGAGCAAACCGATAGTCAACTGGAAGCTAAATTAGAGGATCTCGAAGGTAGGTGGCAGAAAATGCAAAACTCTTATGAAACTTTCATGATAGCTCCCAAATTTGATAAACCCAAGGAACTAAAGGAAAATGCCAGGCAAAACTTTGAAGCTGCTTCTGAAATGTATTACAATTGTAATACATTGCGGACAGTCTTAAGCTATCAAGTGCTGGTGATTATTCAAGCTATGAGTCACGGCCCGGTCTCAACCCCAACCCACATTTCGGACGAGTTAAGACCTCTTTTACAAAACTTCAGCCATGCGATATTGACGTTTTCACAGGCAATTATGAAGAATGGCCAGCCAGTCGTTCAAGTCGCATAAAGAACTCCCCACATGTTCTCAAATGGATGAATTTTTGATAAATCGATATGAGGTTATAGAAAGAATCTCTTCCATAAGAACTACAAAACAGCGTTTTAACCATTCGAATCTAACGCACTCAAAAACTCAAGCTTACTCATCCCAAGAAAAACTGTCATATACATGTATTCTGTGCAACGGTGATCACCACTTGCGGACATGTGCAAAATTCAAGATATATGCAGTACAACAGAGAATAGATTATGTGTTCCAAAACAAAATCTGTAACAACTGTTTATCGTCTGGCCACTTAAAAGCGAAATGTTCCAGTAAAAATACCTGTTTTATTTGCAAATCAGGTCATCATACTCTTTTACACTTGCAGCAACCCCGACAGTCGGCTGACTCAGCACAAAGAGCCGAGCACTTCGACCAAAGTAATGAGCAATCTCCTAAGATAAAACTAAGCAAATTTAACGATAACATACACTCAACATCGAAGCACCCATACGTTCAAGCTAATTTCTCCGCTAATAATGATTTTATTTTACTCCGCACTGCATAGTACAAATAGAATATAGAATAGATTTATTCACTGTTAGAGCACTAATAGACCCTGGTCCCCAGAGAACATTTTTGTTTGAAAGGTTTAGAGCGTTGCTTAATTTACCGTATCAGAAATCACACATAGAAGTAGTAGGGATTGGAAGGCAAGTACAGTCGGCAAATAAAGAATGTGACATAACTTTGCTACCAAAAACATCTGACCTGAAGTTTACGGTCAGTGCAATAGTTCTACCAAAATTGACTAAACGAGTTCCGTCCATCTCTTTTGAACCACCCTTTTCCGAAAGTCTTTCTAATCTGAATCTAGCTGACCCAAACTTCTACAAGTCGTCTCAAATAGACTTAATAATCGGAAATGGCTCTGAGCACTATATCAATCTCGAAGGAATTAAGAAAAAAGTATGTGGCCAAGCGTCCGCATACAAAACAATATTTGGATGGGTTTTAAGTGGCCCAGTACAGACGCTTACTACAACCATCGAACCGTCTGAAAAAGCTGCCCTAAATAATACATTGCAAAAATTTCGGGAGCAGGAAGGTTTACCCTCATTAACAGTTATCTCAGAAGAAGATCGTCATTGTGAGGAATACTATAAGCAGGCTACAACAAGAGACCAAAATGGAAGATACATGGTAAGACTTCCGTTTAGAAAAGAGTCTATATTTCTCGGCTCTTCAAGAATTTGCGCTCTAGTACAATATAGCCAAACCAATTAACCAATCGCTTTCTAAAACTCCTGATCTCCATACAATAGAGTCCTCACAGAGTATTTGACACTTGATCACATGGAACTAGCCATGCCTCGCGAAATAGTGTCCGATGGGAAATACTTTTCATTTTATTTACCACATCACGCTGTGGTACGTCCAGAACACAAAACCACAAAAGTAAGAGTGGTTTTCAAATGCGTCCCGCAAGACTAAATCATGGTTCTCTCTCAATGATGTTTTGTACACAGGCCCAATATTACAGTCAGACTTAATAACGGTAACTCTTAACTGGAGATTGTATAAATACGTATTTAGCGGCGATATACAAAAAATGTACGGACAGATTTTAGTTCAGCCAGATGACAGACGGTATCAACGGATTATTTACCAACAGGACTCCAACGGCCCATACAAAGATTTTCAACTCAAAACCGTATTATTTGGGGTGAACTGTGCTCTTTTTTTAGCTATTTGTACTTTACATCAACTTGCGGAAGATTTCAAGTCGCTAAAATATTACATAAAGAAACATACATTGACGATACACTATCAGGGGGACACTCTATAAAAGAAGCAAAAAATCCCAAGAGAAAATACTAGAAAGTCTCAAATCTGCAGGATTTATGCTTAAAAAGATTACAGCAAATGATAGTCAACTGCTCTTCCATATCCCAAACAAAGATCTATACGCTAGGAATAAAATGGAATGCCCTCACTGATGCCTTCAGGTACTCCTTTACACCCTCGAGTCAAAGTGAAAGCATCACTAAACGAAAGATTTTGTCCGAAGTTGCCTCAATTTTCGATCCAGCAGGTTGGATAGCTCCAGTCGTAATCAAATCGAAAATGCTAATGGCTGGAAAGGCTGCAGTGGGATGATATAGTCAAACCCGGAATCCACGATAAGTGGAATAAGATACTCCAAGACTTCTTCAACATTGAACAGATAAATATTCCCAGAGGGTTGAATTACACAGAAACAGATATTGTTAAATTCACGGCATCTCAGACGCTTCTAAAGGAGCATATTGTGCGGCAGTCTACTTACGGTGCGAAAGTATGTCTCACGTTACCCATGTCAATTTAATAACAGCAAAAAGCAAAGTCGGACCACTGAAACCAGTCTGCTTACCTAGTTTGGAGCTGTGCGGTGCACTATTGTTAGCAAAATTAGTAAAGTATGTCACTGAGTCTCTGAATTTATCTGATTGCGAAAAAATTTTGTGGGTAGATTCCGCTATTATTATCGGCTGGCTCTCAAAGCCGCCATGGACTTGGGAAACGTATGTCGCCAATGGAACCGCCCAAATCCATAACGATGTGCCCAACGCCATATGGCGACATGTTAGAGCCCACGATAACCCAGCAGATATGGGCACACGTGGCTGCAGCACGCAAGAGCTCTCAAGCAATAGCTTATGATGGAAAGGACCACCGTGGCTAACAAAACCACAGGCAGATTGTCCCAAATGGATTCCGGTTAATGAAGGAAATATTGAAAATTAAGCACAATGCTGAGAACACAGATATCCTAAATCGATTCTCATCATATAACCGGGCGCTTAGAGTTATATCTCATGTGTTTCGACTATACAACAATAGTCTAAAGAAATTCAGATCAGAATTTAAAATCTCTCAAACACACATCACTCAAAACGAAGTGAATTTTGTCAAATACCGATTAAATAACCTAGCTCAGAATCACATTATTCGGAAGAAATTAGGAACATCTCTATTTCCATGCCACTCACAAAGAAAATCTCGTTAGTTCCACTTAACCCAATTCTCGACTCTAGAAATGTGTTACGTGTAAATGGCCACCTTGCTAACACATCACTCACATACAATGAACGATACCCAATAATATTGCCAGGAAAGTCATGGTTTGGTCAGTTATACTTGAAACACTTGCATATGTTTCTTGCTCATGCGGAATGGAATCAAATGTGCAGGATGGTAAAAACTGAATTCTATGTTTCACGTCTAAAAAATCATGTTAAGAAAGTCATACGGCAATGCAAAGAGTGCATCATATATAAACAGAGGCCATGTTCTCAAATCATGGCTCCGTTACCTCCAGACAGGTGTACTTTTACATTTCCTTTCTATGTATATCTCTGAAATAGACTTCGCTGGGCCATTTGAGCTCAAAAGTTCGGCACTGAGAAATTCCCCAAGAATAAAAGGCTATGTATGCGTATTTGTATGTTTCAGTACAAAGGCAATCCACTTAGAAGCGTGCACAGAGTTAACTACAGCGGCCTTCAGGGCGGCTTTTTCGCGTTTCATTGGCATGCGGGGACTCCCTTTCAGGCTCCATTCAGACAATGGGAAAAATTTCGTCGGGGCTAGTAGACAACTTCAACGAGAATTTCACACACTCATAAAATTGTACAAATTCAATTTTGAAGAGTTTTACAAAATATTGGCCCAAATTGGAGGGATTTTAAACTCTCGTCCTATATCAGCCATGTCGGAAGATCACAATGATTTGTTAGCTCTTACACCCGGACATTTTATACGAGGTGCACCCACCATGAGTTTCCCTTAGCACAACGTACAACAAATAGGAGTACTCAACCGGTGGGAAAGGCTCAAAGTGATTCAACAACAACTCGCCATTAGATGGAAGGAAGATTATCTAAAATCTAAATATATATATATATATATATATATATATATATATATATATATATATACATATATAATATATGTATATTATACATATATTCATTTATATACAAAGATTTATTTTTGTGTTTATATATTTATATAAGTTAACGCAAACAAAGTTAACGACCTCTGTTCCAATAAATTACAAATAAGTAAGAGTTTTTGCAAATGCTAAAAAGCTCAAATCAGCGTCTTTTATTAATTAAGCCAATTTCCCAATAATTGCAAAATGCAATTATTGCTTTCTAAGAATTTTTATTAAAATCACGCCACCTCTAAATTTAGGTCATTTAGTTTAATATAAATTAAGAAATTTTGTAAAATTATTTTAGTTCTGATTTAAATAAAGTGCGGTCGTGTTGACCGCTTAAACAAACAAACTATTTTTTTTAGAGATTGCAGTAAGTAATCTCCTAAGTGGCGCCCGAGTGAAGTTGGTCGGTCCGGTAGAAAACTGGCGCCCGGTTAAAAAGTATTTTCGATAACGGTCCCTAAGTAACGAAAGTAAAAAGGAGGCATACAACGTGCCAGCCCTATCGAAAACGTAGATAAAGAAAAAATTTTTTATCCTTCGAAAGGATACTAAAAACAGGAAAAAAACTATAGTGACTTTTTGTTTATAATACCAACGAGTAAAAAAAATATATATTCTTCGAAAGGAAAATAATAACTGGGTAAAAATATATAATCCTTCAAAAGACACGGGTTAAGTGACTATATACAAAATCACAGCCTATTAAAGTGTGTTAAAAGACATTTGAACCTGTACCGAAAATTGGAAAAAAACTCTGAAGAACAGTAAGGCTTTCAATTGTGAATCTATTCATCAACTTATAAAAAACTGTGCAATCATCAATCCAGCCGTAGTAAGACGCGGAAATCTCTACAGAAGATCATCAAATACATTAATAATTTAAGGTTGAAATAAGGTATTTTAGAATTTAAGTTATATTATCTTAAATAAAAAATTATCTAACATAAAATCAGAGTTAAGAATATTGTTCTTCCTGTCCTGTTGAAAAAAAAATAAAAACTATCGTTAACTAAAGTCAAGATTATTCCAGTTGAAAAAAATCTTTGAGAAAGTACTTTTTTTACAAAAATGGCAAACCCAAACAATTTACTTCGTCCCCCTATTCTTCCTTCAAGTAATGAAGCGCCATCAGAAAATGCTCAGTTGAGCCTAGATGATTTAAGGTCGCTCATATCAACAATAGCAACAAACGTACTTAGGGAACAAGGACCTCAAGTAGTGCAGGATACTCTTAGTCCTCGTGCTAACTTGGCAGACCTAGGAGACCAACGAATAACCAGACACGCTGACAACCTAAATGACATGGACAAAATTCCGGACGTTGTGAAATGTCTAAAAGAATTCTCTGGGCAGCCTGGAGAATTCAATTCTTGGAAAAAAAGTGATGAACGGATATTAAGTATCTACGAATCAATCAGAGGTACGCCTAAGTATTATGGAATACTGAGCGTAATAAGAAATAAAATAACCGGCAATGCCGACGTGGCTTTGGAATCATACAATACACCTTTGAACTGGCGGGCAATTTCACAATGCTTAACAACGCATTACGGCGCCAAGCGTGACCTATCTACCCTGGAATACCAGATGACGACTTTAGTTCAAGGAAACAAAAGCATTCAAGAATTCTATCAACAAGTTTATACTCATCTTTCCCTGATATTGAACAAATTAGGATGCCTCGAAATGGGTAATGAATCGTTAAACCTTATGACACGATCATATAGAGATAAGGCCTTAGATACATTTATAAGAGGTCTTAATGGCGACTTGCCACGACTGTTAGGAATAAGAGAACCTACTGATTTACCTCAGGCACTTCACTTGTGCTTAAAACTAGAAAATCAAAACTTTCGTGCAAGCCATGCCAGTAACGCAAGAAGAAATCAATCTCCACAATTGCCACCGAAACGTAATTTAGGGAACGCACAAAATAAAACATTTTATCCCCATTTAGCTTATATTCCACGTCCAAGCCAACCTTGGAACAATACTTTCCAGCAAAAAAATCAAGCAAATAGTAATCCCCCTCGTCCACCAAACCGCAACCTCGGCCGGAGCCAATGGATGTGGATCAGAGTTTACGATCACACCGCGTAAACTATATGAATAGACCCCACCAAAATCAACTTTTCGGTAAAAGGCCAAACCAATGGGAAATCCAACAAAAATTCAAAAATCACATAGACACAGGAAAAGTGGGAAGCACCCAAGACGATGATGACAATATGCAATATGGAGAGCCCAGTGATATCCATTTTCTAGCATGATTAGCTCTTGCCCTACTTTGAGGTGAAAACGGAGAGCGGCAACATTTTAAAATTTTTAGTTGACACAGGCTCTAGTAAGAATTATATTAAACCAAATTTAGTCAAGAAACGTATCCCTAATGAAAACCACTTTTTTGCAAAATCAATCGCTGGAGATATCAAAATTATTGAACATACTTACGCAAAACTTTTTAAAATTGATGAAGAAATAAAATTTTATTTAATGCCCTCATTGGAAACATTCGACGGTATTTTAGGTAATGATACTCTAAGAGATCTAAAGGCTACTATTTATACACATAAGCATTACATGATATTAAAAAACGGATTCAAGATTCATCTTAAACAACTCCCCACTCAATATGTTAATGCCATAAATATTAAAGAGGGTAACATGTCCCCAGAACAAAAAGAAAATACTAACGGTTCATCCTAATCTTTTTTGTGAGCCAGATGAAAAGCTTACTTACACCACAAAAGTTGTGGGCGAAATAAAAACCACAACTGATTCTCCAGTTTACACGCGATTTTATCCTTACCCTGCGTCGCTTAAAGCAGAGGTTGAAAGTCAAGTAAAAACGTTATTAAACGACGGAATTATAAGGCCATCGAGATCGCCATATAATTCTCCAGTTTGGATTGTGCATAAGAAAGCTGATTCAGCTGGAAATAAACAGTATCGCATGGTAATAGATTATAGAAAATTAAACTCAATCACCATAGCAGACAGATACCCAATACCTGAGATTACAGAAGTAATCTCTCAACTTGGCACTAGCAATTTGTTTTCAGTATTAGACCTCAAAAGTGGTTTTCATCAGATTCCACTAAAAAAATCCGATGTGGAGAAAACAGCGTTTAGCATAAACAATGGAAAATACGAATTTACACGTCTACCGTTTGGACTCAAGAATGCACCATCGATCTTCCAGCGTGCACTTGACGATATTTTACGTAAATACATAGGAAAATGCTGCTATGTTTATATAGACGACATCATTATATTCAGCAAAACAGAAGATGATCATTTTGAGCACATAAAAAATATATTTGCAGCATTAGAAGAATCCAATATGAAAGTTCAATTGGATAAATGTAACTTTTTTAAGAAAGAAGTATAATTTCTAGGTCATATCATTACAAGTCAGGGTGTAAAAACCAACCCAGAAAAAGTTAAAGCTATTAAAAATTTTCCGCAACCTAAAACACTTAAAGAACTCCGTAGTTTTCTTGGTATGTCAAGGTACTACCGGCGTTTTATTAACAAAGCTGAAGAGCATTATGCTGCTAACGAAAAAGAAATGTTAGCTATTATATGGGCACTAAACACTCTTAGGAACTATCTGTATGGGTCACGAAAAGCCAAAATTCACACGGATCATCAGCCGCTGACCTACGCTCTCAGCAATAAGAACAATAATAGCAAGATGAAAAGGTGGAAATCTATTCTTGAGGAATACAATTATGAACTTTGTTACAAGCCAGGAAAAATGAATGTAGTGGCCGATGCCCTATCAAGAATCCCATCTAAGGAATCACCATTAAATTCCTTGTCAAACGCTACCAACTCTGATGATAGCTCCTCCCATGGTCTTATTATTAGTGTAGAAACACCTGTTAATGCTTTTAAGAATCAAATATTTTTTAACATTGACGTAAATCCAGGATACCAGTTTAAAATAGTATTCCCTACCTATCATCGGCACATAGTACATTAATTAATTAGTATTTTACAACGTTATCTCAATCCATCCGTTATAAATTGCATTAAAACCGAAGAAGATATCATGGGAAAAATTCAACAATTGTACCCTTCGCACTTCAGTAAATACAAAATCAGATTTTCGCAAGTAGTGGTAGATGATGTGGTAAACAGTCAAGAGCTGGAAGAAATAATTATAGCATATCATAACAGAGCCCACAGAAACTGCAAAGAAAACAAAATGCAAATGAAAAATACTATTTTCCATCCATGGCCAATAAAATAATAAAAATTATAAAAAAATGTGCAACTTGCAAGACTAGTAAATACGAAAGGCATCCCCCAAAACCTCAAATACAACCAACTCCTATTCCCCAGTATCCCGGACAGATAGTCCACATGGATATTCTTATAATAGGGAAACAATTGATATTAACAGCAGTAGATAAATTTTCTAAATATGCCATTGCAAAACCGATACGTTCAAAAGCGATTGAAGATATTAGACAACCTTTAAGAGATATTTTATTTTCACTTATGCCAGAAACAATAGTGACGGACAACGAAAAGTCCTTCAATTCAGAATCAATAAAATTCATGTTAGAAAACGAATTCGGCGTTTCAATATTTAAAACAGCACCATACTCGAGCAGTTCGAACGGTCAGGTGGAGCGTTTCCACTCTACGCTTCAAGAGATTATACGCTGCCTACAAAATAATAACTCCCACAGATCATTCCAAGAACTTTTAGAAAACTCAGTTAAAGAATATAATTATTCTATACATACGGTCACAGGAAGAAGACCATTAGAAATATTTTTTTGGCAGACGTGTTAGTAGCGACCCGGCACAACTCAAAAAAGAAAGAAACGAAGCAATACAAAAACTCACACAAAAGCAAGAAGCAGATTTAACTTACCATAACGCAAACCGTTCGCCACCAAAAGAATATGTTCAGGAGAAGAAATTTTTGTCAAAATTAATAAGAGAGTAGGAACCAAGTTATCGGCGAGATACAAAAAGGAAATAGTAGCAGAAAACTACAACACAACAGTTAAAGCAAAGACAGGGAGAATAGTTCACAAGAATAACATAAGACAATCTTAAAGAAAAACAGTTTGTAAACCAAGTTTCTTGCAGGACAGAATGCAGATTTTGGCAGACTTTGATTCTATCGACATACGCACAACAATTGGACATACATGACCTAACCAGCAACAACGGATACGTACCAATAAAAATGGAAGAACTGAAAGTTATTAAACTCTATGACAAGATCCTACATTTTATTAATCTGAAATCTTACGATGAAAGTATGACAGCCATTTCTAAAAATATCAACGCTCTAAAAGCCACAACTTTCGAGGACAAAAGACTTTTGGAAACCATCAACAAGGACTTTATTCTGTTAAAAGGAAAAATAAACAACCTGAATGTGCACCCGAAATGAAAACGTGGACTGGTAAACATATTAGGTAAAGGACTTAAATACATTGCAGGATCTATGGACAGTGACGACGAAATACTGATAAAAGAAGCCATTAACCAAATACAGAACAACGAACATATTACCAACAGCACACTTAAAAGTTTAGTTCATGTAAGTGATATTATATCAGAACAAATCAATAATGTTACGCAGCATATTAATAAACAGCAAACACTCATTAGTGGCTATATAAATAACTTCAGACAAGAATCAATGAACAGAATACAAACGTTAGAAGACGACGTTAAATTTATTGAACAAACATATAGAATCGATAACGACATAACACTTTTAAAAAATCACGTTGACGATATAGGGCATATAATTTTCTCAAGCAAACTAGGGATAATCCCAACTGACATTCTGACTCAAAAAGAGATTGACCTAATATCCGACTTTGACAGCTATAGCAGCATGAAAATTGCAGTAATTTTTGATGGCGATAACATTATACTCACCCTACTTATTCCCCAATTTTCCGATAATATCTTGTCCAAAATAAACTTCGAACCCCTTCCCAATGCTATGAATAAATCCCTTGTCTTAAGCCAATACGAAATACTGGCTGACGATAAAAACAATATTTTTAATATAAACGTAAAGGAAAATTTAGAAAAAAAACTTGATAAAATTAGAAAATAAATGTATAGCAAATATTCTCAAGTTCCAAGAAGCCGAATGCGAGCTAGAAACATTTGAAGATGCTCTGGTAACAGAAATAATGCCAGGAATACTAATTTTTAAGAATTTTTATGGAAATATCTCTCACTACTGTAACAAATTGGAAATAAGACAAAAAGGAACATTTCTTGTAAAATTTGAAAATTGTAAAATTGAAATATTCAATGTTACATACACTAATATCAATATTAAAACTCATGAAAAATTTATATTACCTAATTTAATAACAAAAGTTAAAGAAAGAAAAAATATTACAAAACTTGATCTTAAATTGGAAAATCTCTATATGAAACAAATAAATCATGAAAATGAACTTAAACTATTAATAGATAAAAATAAAGTTATAAACACTGTTAGCATAAGCACAGACGCATTAATTTTAGTTATTATTGTATTTGTTACTTTTATCATTTTTGCATTTGTAAAGTATAAGCAAAAACTCTACTTGTCACCAAGTAATCAAAAAATCATGGCACAAAAAAATTGAGCCATATCTAAGAATTTCAGCTCCCCAGCCAAACGTCCCACAGCGATTGGGGACAATCGATTTAAGAGGGGAAGAGTTAACGCAAACAAAGTTAACGACCTCTGTTCCAATAAATTACAAATAAGTAAGAGTTTTTGCAAATGCTAAAAAGCTCAAATCAGCGTCTTTTATTAATTAAGCCAATTTCCCAATAATTGCAAAATGCAATTATTGCTTTCTAAGAATTTTTATTAAAATATTAAAATCACGCCACCTCTAAATTTAGGTCATTTAGTTTAATATAAATTAAGAAATTTTGTAAAATTATTTTAGTTCTGATTTAAATAAAGTGCGGTCGTGTTGACCGCTTAAACAAAAAAACTATTTTTTTAGAGATTGCAGTAAGTAATCTCTTAAGTTATATATATATATATATATATATATATATATATATATATATATATATATAGTATATATATATATATATATATATATATATATATATATATATATATATATAGTACAATATATATATATATATATATATATATATATATATATATATATATATACAGTAGCAAGGAGGACTATACCCTTTAGGAAATAAAATAATCGGTTTGACTCTTCTTACTTCTAATACCCCTGAACGTCTTTCAAAAATATTATATATGTTTAATTTACAAACAAAAAGAAAAAATCCGTTTCATGTACCCCAAAAGGTTCTAATTATCCAACCGTAGAATAGTCTGATATTTTTGGTTTTTGATACCAATTCATTTCTTCCTAATATATAAAGTAGGCATTATTCATCATAAAAACCAAAAATAACAAATTATATGTGTAAATGGTTAAAAATTTGTTTAATTACCGACCTCATTATTGTGATTTGATGCTAATATATAGTTCTTTTCCAGAAAATCAGGATTTCAAGGTCATACAGAATGTGTAAAATAAAACAAGATTACTTATTCAATTTTTCATTATCATCCGACGTTTCGTTGGGATTTTTCCAACTTCCTCAGGGATGTTTATTTAAAACTGGCAACATATTAAAAAATTGTTTTACATTAAACAATAATAATAATAATACAAAATTTTTTTTCCTTTTGCTGTACTTACAATTAATCTTATTACTTTTACATTAAATTTATTTAAAATTATATCACAGTGTTTTGGTAAAAAGTGGACAAACACAGATTATTTTTATTCAAAAATGCAAAAAAAAAAAATAAAACTAAAAAATATCACAACTGCCAAGTTTTTTTTCCGCTCCCCTTCTATTGTCGTCATTATACTAAAACAGTGATGTCAGCCTCATACACAATTGTGGAAGCAAAACTCACAAGTACGCTTACGCTCTTTTATTTTGAGAGCGTAAAATATAATTGTTTACTGAAAAACACTCTCATTCAGCAGGAAGTATCGCAAGTCCTGTTTTGAGGCCTCTAAACAGAAATAATATATTTCTATATGTATATATATATATATATATATATATATATATATATATATATATATATATATATATATATATACAATACATATAAGAGGTTTGAAATAACTTGGATCCACTGTATGTAGGTACATCTTTTCGAAAATTTCTTAAAGTAGCTTTTAAATTAATTCATAAGTAAGACTTTTTGTAAAAGTTGTTTCTCTTGTATATTTTTTTTTTTTTTTGGCGTTTATTATTATTTATTGGATCTTCAATTTTAAATTGAACTAACAATAAGTAATCAAATCTTAAATCTAATAATGTTAATTATATGTCTAGCCAATGCCAGACAAAAAATTATTTTCAGCAGTTGATTTTTTGTTGATTTTAAAAGAACTTCGAGACGTCATGTGAGTCTCTGAGATAAGCATAACATCAATTTGTTTATCCTTCATGAAGTATTCTAGTTCATTTTTGTGTTGGCGGATGCCGTTTGCGTTCCAGAAACAGATTTTTAAGTTCATGGCTTGTTTAATACAGCCTGCAATAATGCAGACTGCATTTTCAACATTTCCTGCATCATGCAGGACATGTTGGTTGTAAAAAAATTTACCGTTTGGGTTAAATTTTCAATTGCAGCCTCAATTCGACTAAAACTAAAGCCAGTATTTTCACTTGCAGGTTTTTGTGCGGTAGATTGATTAGACTTCAAAATGTTTGCATATGAGAAATTGCTGGTAGACTGTTTTTGTGCTGCCGTCTGTTTTGTCTTTAAAATGTTCGCGTATGAAGCTTGGCTAGTAGAAGGTTGTGTTAATTGAGGATAATTTGTGTTGAATTGAATAGCCGGCTGGACGTAAGCAGATTTTCCTTTGTTAGTCATAGACCGCTTAACATGCGTGTAAACAGGGCATCCCCTGTAATTGGCAGTGTGATTTCCACTACAGTTGCTACATTTTTTAGTTGTTGAGTCATCTTTTAGTTTATCGCAATTGGCGGTGGCATGTAGTTCACCACAAACAACACATACGGTGCGCAACTTGCAATAAGTCTTGGTGTGGCCAAATTCTTGGCAGTTTAGGCATTGGATTGGTCCAGCTCTTTTATGTGGCTCCTCTACGGTAACTCTTCTGTGCAACAAGTATTTTAAATTATATATTGGATGTGTTTCATTCTTTTTTAATCGAATGTCACCCGGCTGCAATTCCACTCTAAATATTGGTTGAGGTACTCTTTCTCTGTTTTTTACGTTTGTAACATTTTTGACTTTGTATCCGCTGATTTCAAGACCAGATTTTACCTCTTCTGGATCTACGCAGGAATCGATGCCTTTTATAACTACATTCAGACCTTTGGCACTCTTCAACTGATAGGTGTAAAAATTTTTCTTTTGGGACTCAAAGTCTGTAACTATTTTGCGGTAATTAGTTTCCTGAATTACCTGTATTTTTGTCTCGTTAACTGTTCCGCGTTTAATTGGAGTTACGTAAAACTCGTTTTCTCCAATTAATGAGATAAGATTGTTCACCAGCAAATTCGAATTCTGTTCTCTTAAGTAAATCGGTGGTGGTCTACTTGACCTTGCTACATTAGATTGTTCATCAGATTCTTGTAAAATCGCGAAACGATTTTCAGAATTTTTTGTTTTATTGATTCCATCTCTGGGAACTTTCGCAATTGACGCAATTTTAGCTGATTTTGGGCTTCTACCCCTTTTTAACACGGTTACGTATCTATCCATACCTGTTTGAACTTTTTTGATACTATTATCTTTCACTTCTGTAGTGGTGTTTGTCACTTCAATTACGTTGGTCACGTTATCATCACTTATTTTTTGTTTGTTTGCTTGCATTGCTAAATTGCAGGGACATAAGAGTTATAACCAATATTTGAAAAAATTCTGAAATAATAATTAATCAAGAATTTTTAAAACCTGCTCTCTGAATAATAGTTACAAATAACCAATGTTTTTTTGGTCTTTGATAACCATTATATTTTTTTTTGTTTTGTTTTGGGCTTCCATAACCATAACAAAAGATTTTTATTTTTTTTTGGTCTTCCGTAACCATTACAAAAGATTTTTATTTGTTTTGGTCTTCCGTAACCATTACAAAAGATTTTTATTTTTTTTGGTCTTCTATAACCATTACAAAAGATTTTTATTTTTTTTGGTCTTCTATAACCATTACAAAAGATTTTTATTTTTTTTGGTCTTCTATAACCATTACAAAAGATTTTCTTTTTTTTTGGTCTTCCATGTCCATTATGAAAGATTTTCCTACATAAAATTTAGTAAAAATATTCATACCCCTTTTTACGGAAGCTAGCATTAATAGTTCATGCCGTTCCAGCAACACAAGTCAGCGTTGAAAGGGCATTTTCTGCTCTGAAAATTATACTAACTGACTTACGGTGCAATTTATCTGAGCGAACATTGCGTTCATTAATGTTTGTAAAATTAAATTCTTAGAAAATACATATGTATATATATCTCAAAATGTTCCACTTTTTTAATTTCAAAGCTATAGTTTCATACAGTTTGTTAGGATTCAATTGGTTAATTTGGTTACTTATAATGACTATGTAAGAAGAAAAAAAATATGAGAAAGATTTGCGGATCATAACCAAAATCAATAAAAAAAAGTTCGTCCTTGTGCAAATATAGATAAGTTAGTGTGCAAAATTTTATAAAAATATCTAAAGATTTGCGAACTGAAACGTGGTTATAGAAGACAGAAAAAATAAAAATCTTTCATATTGGTTATCAAAGACCAAAAAAAAAAAAATCTTTTATAATGGTTACAGAAGACCAATAAGAATAAAAATCTTTCATAATGGTTACCAAAGACCAACAAAAATAAATATCTTTTGTAATGGTTACGGAAGACCAAAAAAACCAATAATCTTTCATAATCGTTATCAAAGACCAAAAAAAATAAAAATCTTTCATAATGATTATGGCAGCACTACAATTTTCTGGGTAATTTATAATTATTATTACAGGCCCACTTTTTTTCAGCTATTTTTTCCATAACCTTTTGCATATTTAAAAAATAATAAGAGTTAAATCGGGTCCCTGCTAAATTGACCAGCTTACTAAAGGGTGCAGTTGTTGTTGTTTCATTAATATCAATGTTTATCATTGAAGGGGAACACGATCGCGCACGAGAATCTGTGTTTTCTGTTAAATCCAAATTTGTATTTGATTTATTGTTTTTGTTGTCGCCTTCTTCAACGAGCGTTAAGTAAACATTTCTACTTTTTTTAGGTTTATTGCTGTTGTTACTAGAGGAACTCATTTAGAGTTCTCTTATTTTTTCACTCTTGTTATATTTATGTGTGAATCTTTGTATATGCACACAAAATAAGAACGATTAAAAAAACAATTAAATTAACTGTATAACTTGTTGCTTTGCTTATATGTATATATTTTGTAAATTTTAATATATGTATATATATTTTTTGTTATTTTTTAATTGCGAACCAAATTAAACACGCGTCCGTACACTACAAGAGTTGACTGATTCTTGATTCTGATTCTGATTCTTGTATATAAACTAACCAAATGTTCAGCTTAAAAATGGAGAAATATTTTAAAATTAAATATCTGAGCACTTGGCAATTTTTGAAACCCTTTTTTACAACTTATAAAATTAGAAAATATTATTGGTAAATAAAAGGATACTCTTAGAAAAGGCCACTAGCGAGACCTCGCAATCGCACATTTCTCCCGCTGGGAATGTAAGAGATAAGAGTGATCTTACCAACACAATCACATTTGACATCACTGGACTAAAACTATGGTGTAATTGGAGTTAATGTTGTCGATGTCATCTTTGGTACTTATTGCATTTTCAGCTTTTTGTTGTATTCTTAAGCTCTCCAACGTGTATCTCTTTTGAACTTTTTTCTTTTTATCCAGTATTAAAACATCTTCAAAATTAGGTTCATGACCATTTTCAATACAGTGTTGCGCTAGTGCAGTTGATTGTTTACCTTTTCTTATATCTGTTTTATGTTCGTCCAGTCTTACTCCCAAATGTCTCTTTGTTGTGCCAATGTATACTTTCCCGCACTGTTCGTCTTCCGTTCCAGTACATTTTATTTCGTAAACTTCGTTGCTTTGATCTTTTGTTTCTATTTTTGTTTGTGTAAATAAATGTTTTATTGTTTTGTTTGGTTTGTGTGCAAAAATTACATTTTCTTCTCTTATTATCTCCTTAAGTTTATTGTTTTCTGTAAGTTTTGGAATAAATGATATTCCATAATATTTAGTGTTGCCAAACGTTGATCTTTCAACATTGTCCCAAGTATTTTTATCTTTTGTTCCTTTCTCAATTAAATTATTTATAACGTTGCTTGGAAAATTATTTTTCTTTAGGATATCTTTTATTGTTGATATATTATTTGCTATGAACTTGTTATCGCTTACTTTTATAACTCTACTAATTAAATTTTTCGCCGTGTTTATTTTTTGATTAATTGGTTGTGTTGATTCATAGTTTATAATGCGATTTGAACAAATTGATTTAGAATACCAATCCGTAATGATTTTATTATTTTCCCTATGTATTTGCATGTCAAGGTATGGAATGGAGTTATTTTTTTTCTTTTTCTATTGTAAATTTAAGCTTTGTAGAGTAATTGTTTAATGTTCTAAGTATAATGTCCTCATCTTCTTTCTTTATAATGGCAAATAAATCGTCTACGTATTTCGTTATAAGTTTTATTTCCACGTTTTCGTTTTTAAGGTCCTCAATACAGTTAGAAAGAAGATTATCCAATACAATGTCTGTGATTGTTGGTGACAAGGGATTCCCCATTGGCATACCATAAACTTGTTTGTAGGTTTTCTCTCCAAAAATGAAATACATAATTATTTTCGTTGAGGCAGAATTTTAGTAATTCAAGAAACTTGGTTCTAGGAATCTTCGTGTAATTTTGTATAGTAGTCCATTTTTGCATAATGTTATTTATTGCTAAATGTATAGGTATATTGGTGAATAGTGATACCACGTCAAAGGATACTAAGTACAGCAAAGGAAAACAAAAATTTGATATTATTATTATTGTTTAATGTAAAACAATTTCTTATTTTTTTGGTTTTTGCTCTTATAAAAATACGTTACCAGTTTTAAATAAACATCCCTGAGGAAGTTGGAAAAATCCCAACGAAACGTCGGATGAGAATGAAAAATTGAATAAGTAATCTTGTTTTATTTTACACATTCTGTATGACCTTGAAAGTCTGATGTTCTGGAAAAGAACTATATATTAGCATCAACAAATTATATGGTTACTTTTATGAATCAGAAAATGTCGATATTCCAACCCTGAAATTGGATTTTTAATTATTTTGGATTTTAATACCAATTTAACTCTTTTTAATACCAAATTAATTCTTCCAAACAAAATTTTTGGAATTTATGTGGGTACTTTTATGTACCAGAAATATTTCGATTTTCCAACTCTGGAAGCGAATTTTTATTTTTTTACCAATGCAATTCTTAGTGAATTTTTAAACTTTTTGGCCACTTTCATGTACCATAAAATATTTTAATAATAAGGTTCATGCAACTCTTAACAATGAGGTTTATTTAAGAAAAACTTAAAATTTGTAACCATTTTGATCATTTTCATGTAATACAAAATATTTCAGTTATCCAACCCTGGAATCGAAATTTTGATTTGTTTTAATATTTGATACCAATTTTGTTTTTCCTGAATAAAAAAATAGTTTTAATTAGTAAAAAACCCGATGTTAGTTGGCTTTTTGGTTACTTTTATGTAAAAAAATATTTCAATTTCCCATCCCTGGGAGCGAAATGTTAATTGTTATCTTCGTTTTATACCAGTGCTAGTTTCCATTACTTATAAAGTAGTATTATTTACAAAAATCTTAAAATTAGCAACCATTTTTGTCACTTTCATGTTCTACAATATATTGCATATTGCATGTACGAAAAAAACTTTCAGTTTGCCAGCCCTGGAATTGAAATATATATTTTTTTTCATGAGGTATAAAGTAGTTTTATTGAAAAAATATTTTAAATTTTTAACCATTTTGGCCACTTTCATGTACTACAAAATATTGCACTTGTCCAAGCCTGGATTCGAAATTTTGATTTTTTTTAAATTTTTGATACCAACTTCGTTTTTCCTAAATTATTAGACAGTTTTAGGTAGCAAAAAAAAACATCAGTTGCCTGTTTGATTACTTTCACGTTTAAAAAAATGCAATTTCTCATCCCTGGAAGCAATTTAAATTTTTTAAAAAAATTTTTTTTAGGTCAATGCAAATCTTCATGACGTATAAAGAGGATTTGTGCGAAATTTCCATACAATTTAAATATAAATTTCGTTCGATATCGAGTGCCGTAATTTGCCCCAGCTCTGAAAAGCGCTCTGAAACATAAGAGCTCTGAAACAAAAGCGCTCTGACTCAGAAGCTCTCAGTACTGAGTTAAAATCACCTGTTGTAGTGAGCGCTAATTTCACAGTTTACTGCAGCGTTCAATTGAACTAGCTCATAGCTCAGTGACACAACTCTAGTCGAAAAAATTGTAGCACCTTTTCGGTGCCATCTTTTCACGTATTCGACATACGACCTAGCCGATGCGTATCTTCTACATTTCTAGAAGACGTCTAGCTAGAGGAATACTCATTGGATTTACTAACTATGGCGTCATAGATGTCCACCTTAGAAATTACTTCATCTATTTCCCTAATTTCAATCCTAACCTCCTAAGATAGTGCTCGTACCTCGGCAGCTTCACCCAGTACCGCTTCTAATTTCGACCTGTGTTTTGGTGAGCAAGTTTACTCAGCTCTAGAAGCAGCTCAACTCTCTCCATGCTCAGAATGCCTTTTACATTCTCCCCCCATTAATAAGCTTAGGGTCTTTTTTCACTTGCCTAAGAATATCAGCATAGGAACCATTCCCACACGATTTAATAACCATGGCATCAGAGCGTGACACCTGCTTATTCCTTATCCTATTTCCATTCCTTACCCTGGGACGGACTTTTATCCAACCTGGTTCTTGGGTTCGGCATAGCAGCACTATTCACTACCGCTGATCCTACAGAACTACCTTCACTACTTCTGACATCATCTATTAATTCCTTCCTGCTATTCTTAGCCGTATTCAACTTTGGCGTAAGAGTATTTTCATTTCATCTACGCTTCGGGGTCACACCTGCAGGGACAGTGGGGAGATGGTATTACCATATCCCCTGTCTGTGTCTGATTGTTGCAATGCGCATTGCCCTCACTAGCAGTTCCACTGCTTAGCTCATCAGACATTTGCATATACAACTCCTGTATTTCTCGAGACATCGAAACTATATGCTTGTGGACATTCGATCTTGTCTTGAGAAAGTTTAGCAGGTTTGCTATCTTCTCCCCTAGTTTGACAACGTTGCTCGTTGGCTCTTGTCTACCACTAGATATGGTGCTAAAACTACCCCTATCCGGCATGTTCACCACCGTAGGAGGCGACATCAGGATCACCGGCTTCTTCAGGAATGGATTTGGATTTTCAATGTCTCCATTTTCAGAGCTTTCAGCACCCGCTTTTAAATTAATTGAAATTTTTTGGTTTTCCGTTCAATTGGGTCCAAACTCGCAGCCGCTATCTCCGTTCGTTATGCAGTCACGACAAGATCCAAGTTGTATATATATATATATATATATATATATATATATATATATATAGTTGTATATATATATATATATATATATATATATCAGAGTTCGAAATAGTGTACATATTTTATCCTCTGTACACACAAGTTTACATCATACATTGAAAAATGTATGCATGCCTCACTTTATACACAAATAAATCTTGAGTGTACAGGACTGCGCATTGGAGCATCTCGCCTTACAGGCAAAAAAAAAGTTCGCCGTCCACCAGCGAATATAAAACATTGTTGCAAGGTGGCTTGGAAAAAAAATTTATATTTTTTTGCCGAAAGCAGGGGTCGCCAAAATACATTTGTCGTTATATCTTCTACATTTTCAGTCGGATCTCAAAAAGTGATACATCGATGTTTTTGTCTTGAGGAGGCCAATGTTGTGCTTTAGTAGTGATTGGCCTTAAATATACCGTTCTTGTATGTACCCACCAAATCTCAGTTCATACCACCCTAATGTGCCACCCTCATATCAGAAAATTAAAGCTCGCAAAATACATTAAACTTTTGCTAAGGAATTCCAACACAATATTTATATATATATATATATATATATATATATATATATATATATATATATGTATATATATATATATATATATATATATATATATATATATATATATATTTATATATATATATATATATATATATATTTTTTTTTTTGCCGAACGTAGGGGTAGCATTTTTAAACGTATTGTCATATCGTCGGTATTTATAATCGGATCTTAAGTGTGATATACCGATGTTTTCCTCTCGCCATTTATTTTATTTTCTTCAACAATCATTGAACTTACCCATCATATCCCAAATAGAACTTACCCATATTATCCCAACTTATACAAAAAGGATTAAAAAAATTATTTTAAAATCAAAAAATTTTAATCAATCATTAAGTTTTGTTTTAATGACCAATATGTATTGTTTATTACTTATTTTAATAGGGGATTTTTGTGCAACAATATTTATTATCAAATATGAATAAAAACTATATCATATTCATTTTTTACCCAACGTTTGGTTTGTTTTTTGCAAACTTCTTCAGGGGTGTTATTTATTTGTTGTGTCTAGCACAAATATATATATATATATATATATAAAATATTGTAAAATGGTTTAAATGTTATGGTATATCACAGATCATTAGCTTACGATTTATGTTATTGTCAAATTATTTATTCTTAAAATGTATCATCATAATATATAATACATATATATATATATATATATATATATATATATATATATATATATATATATAATAAATATATAATGAAATAAATAATTTGGTACATCACAAACAAAAATCAATGGTCCACTTAATACTACTATCACAGATCGTTAACTAATTTAAGTTATTGCTATTGAGTACTGGAGCTTTGTGTTATCCTTGTCTTCTTCAGCGTTGTCAACTTTGAAATTTTGAAAAGCACTAAAGTCGGACAAAAAACGCGTAATATTTAAAAAAAACACTATATATAAATATTTTTTATTTTATTGCCTTTTATTTAAAATAGGATTTTATTTAATTTTTTTTCTATTTAACACATTTATTAACAAAAATAAAAATAAGAGATCATTTATTACTATAGTATTGTATTATTTTTAAGCTTAAGGTCTCTTTTTTTTATTTAAAATATTTTATTTTTCAATATTTCGTCACTCCTCTGTGTGACTTCTTCAGGAAATTAATTATTTTTAAATAATTAATTTCCAATAAAAATAAAGAGACCTGCTTAAAAATAATAGAGTACAATAATAATTTTATAATTAAAAAGCAGAATAATTTTAGATCACTTATTACTAATTTTAATAATTCATATATATTACACTAAAAAATAACTCAACATATTGTAAATATCGCCATAGAAAATGCAATAAATTTGCACTTTCTCTGCCATATTTTATTTCTTTTAAGGAAACAAAAGTAAAATAACGTTTAATTATAATAACGAATGAATTTCAATTTGTATTTGTTAAAGGTCAATATCTAAGTCCGTGAATTCCTCATCACGGTCATCTGCCCATAATACCGTTTTTATTTCATATTCCAACGTTCTATAAACCATTTTTGTATTAATATGAATATTGACCTCATCTGGAATTTCGTACGTTTCGCAACAAGAATTTTCCCTTTTAAGTCCGTTGTTGATTTGTAAAAGCGCATTAACCGAATGCAGCGACATTCGGTTCTAATTTTTCTTTTTAAAAGATTCATGGAGCTAAAAACTCGTTCTACTTCAGCATTGGAATATGTTAAAGATAAAAGTTTAATAGCAAAATTGTTTATTGTCTGGTGCCACAGAATGAAAAAAAGCACTAAAAACCAAAAAGCACTGAAGCCAACATTTTTCGCGTAATAAATTTTAGAAAGCACTAAAAACAGTGCTAAAAGCACTGAGTTGACAACGCTGGTCTTCTTTATAGTTCATCGTCTTATGTATTTTTTTCCTGGATACGTAGACTCTCTATAGTGAAGCGTTTGTTTGCTATTTTCTCTTTATTTAATATTTTAACATTGTTGAAATTTATTTTATGATTGTTCTCTTTTGCATGCTGTGCAAGTGCTGTTGTTGCTGTTTCTTTTCCTTTCTTGATCTCCGATTCATGCTCTTTTATTCTTGTACCCAATTTTCTCTGCGTTGTACCAATGTATACCTCAAGGCGAATTTCTACAAGGTGGCCTTACTTATGCAACTCTGTGTAAAATTTATTGAACTGTCAAATGAAATGCTTTGGAAAAAACAATGGCCGCACACAAAAACTAAAAACCAGAAGAGCACTTTGACAGTTCAATAATTTTGCCTTGGTAACAGCTGATCACCAATTTCTGAACTAAGGCCACCTGGTATGAATTCGCCTTGGTATACCTTATTACATTTTTCCTTTTGATTTTCCTCACATTTAATTTCACAAACAACATTATAAATTTTTAGTTTCTCTACTTTTGATTTTGTGTAAATGTGTCTGAGAGTTCTGTTTGATTTATATGCTATTGATTGTTTTTGTTCGTCTGGTAAAGTACTTTGTAGGGTGACCATCTCTGTAAGTTTAGGTACATATGGTACACTGTAGAATTTAGTTATTATGTTTGTCCGTGGTGGTTTTTCCTTATTGTGGCTTTTTAAAGTCTTTTTTATGATGTTGTTTGTTATATATAGTGGATAACTCTTCTTAGTTAGCATGTCCCTTATTTTGTCAATATTGTTGTTCCAAAATCTTCTGTCACTTATTTTTAGGACCTTTGTAATTAAGTTAGTTGCAGTATTTAATTTCATTTTATGTGGTTGTGTTGAGTGGTAGTTTATGATCCTGCCTGATGATGTTGGTTTTGTATACCAGTCTGTTAATATTTTGTCTCCATTTTTTTTATTATTTTGACGTCGAGATAGGCTATTTCTTCATTTTTCTCTTTTTCTATTGTAAATTGTTTCTTATTATGGTACGCATTGAGTGCATCTAGTATTATTGTCAGATTTTTTTATTATTGCAAATAGATCGTCAACATATTTAGTAATAAATTTTATCGATACATTTTTTAGCTTTAGTTGTTCCATCACGTCGTCTAATAGAGCGTCAAGTACAATGTCAGCAATTGTTGGTGATAACGGGTTGCCCATCGGCATTCCGTATAGCTGGATAAATATTTTGCCGTCAAAAATAAAGTAATTGTTGTCTTTTAGACAAAATTTAGGAAGTTTTAAAAATTGTGTTTTTTGTATAGTCGTAATTTCTTTAAGTTTATTCCATTTGCCTAGTATGTTTTTTATCGCAAGTGTGTCGGTATGTTTGTAAACAAAGATACCACATCGAACGAAACTAGAATATCATCCTCAGCCAAACTAACATTTTTTAATTTGTCTTTTAATTCCTCTTAATTTTTGATGTTATAAACTGGGAAGATTAGATTCTGTAAACTTTTTCCAATGTATTTGGATAAGTTGTAACACGGGACTTTTTTTGAGTAGGAAATCGGTCTCAGCGGTACATTGGCCTTGTGTATTTTTGGTATACCATACAATTCAGGTGATGCTGCAGCGTCCGTAGTCATCTTAAATTTTGCATGTTTGCTTATTATGTTTTGTTTATATAGTTGTGTGGTAAGGTTGTTGTTTATTTGTTGTAGTTTTTCCGTAGGATCTTCACGGACAATTTTATATGTTTTCTTATTCTGCAATAGTTTGTACATTTTTTTGTAATATTCGCTTTTGTACATTATTACAGTTTTGTTTCCCTTATCTGCTGTTGTTATGATAATATGCTTGTGGCTTCGTAAGAATCTTTCTGTTTTCTCATATATGTGTAGTATAAATTTGTCTTTTTATAGTTTGCTATTTTATTCCCTATTTGTGATCGTGTGCAGTCTTTATTGGTTTCATCTTTGATGTTTTGAACCCATCTTTCTATGTCAGCTATGAGTGGTATGGTTCGTAAATTCTTTTTGTTCACTGCGATTGCGAATTTTGTGCCAAGGGATAATATTCATTTCATGTCCTGATCAAATTCAATTGTAGTACGATTTATGAACCAATCTTCATTGAAGATGAAGTTAAACTTTCTGAAGTTTTATTGTCTTAGTTTGGTTATTTTGGACAGTTGTGTCTTCCGAATTTTGTTTCTAATGATGTTAAATTTATCCCACTGTTCGTTTTTAAATTGTATGAAGTCCATTTGTCCCAGCGTTATTTTCATTTTAACTTCCATTGTTGTTATGTCCTTTTTTGTGTGTGTAATATTTATGTGTGTTTCTTTAATTTCTATGTTCAATAGTGTTTTATGCAGGTTCGTTTTTATTTTCTCTAGTTCCGTTCTGGCTGCTTTTGAAGAAAATAAGCTGGTCAGCCTAACCATACTGTCTGCAATGTGTGTTGGTGTGATCCCTGTTTGTCGCCAGAATTGCAAATAATCTGATCTTTCAATTTGTTTTGCCAATCTGTCTACGTTTCTGCTGTAAGCCTTTAGTGAGTCGCATTTTTGTGTTGTATTGTCTCTTTACATATTGATAATAGCCATCCATGGTGGTGTTGTTTTTGTGCCAAATACCTTATTGGTTCTATTTGTATTTTTAATATTTCTCTTTCGGCAGTCCGTCCGATGGTTTATATCAGTGATGTCAAATGCGATTGTGTTGGTGAGATCACTCTTATCTCTTACATTCCCAGCGGGAGAAATGTGCGGTTGCGAGGCCTAACTAATTGCCTTTTCTAAGAGTATCCTTTTATATACCAATAATATCTTCTAAATTTATATTGCAGTTTCGTAACAACAAAACATTTTTTAGGTTTGCGGATTTTAATTTATTGCGTTGTTTTGAGCAAATGTATTTCAAATCGGAAAATATATGTTCGCAAGGGTATGTTGAAGGGAAAAGCGACAAACGTTTAAAGGAATTTTTTTTAATAAAGGATATAGCGCCCCGTCTAAATTTTTCCAGAACTCAATATTTTCCCTATCTGGAGGATTACATTCGCTCCTAAGTATGATTAGTTTATATGCTGAACATTTAGTTAGTTTATACACAAGAGAAACAATTTTTACAAAAAGCTCTACTTATGAATTCATATAAAAGCTACTTTAAGAAATTTTCGAAAAGATGTACCTATATACAGTGCCTCCAACTTATTTCAAACCTCTTATATATATTTATATAAATATATTATTTCTGTTTAGAGGCCTCAAAACAGGACTTGCGATACTTCCCGCTGAATGAGAGTGTTTCTTAGTAAACAATTATATTTTACGCTCTCAACATAAAAGAGCGTAAGCGTACATGTGAGTTTTGTTTCCACAATTGTGTATGACGCTGACATCACTGGTTTATATTAAGTTTTGTTTTTTAATGACCAATATGTATTGTTTATTACTTATTTTAATAGGGGAAAAACCTACGGGATTTTTGTGGTCAACAATATTTATCATCAAATATGAATAAAAACTATATCATATTCATATTTTTACCCAACGTTTCGTTTGTTTTTTGCAAACTTCTTCAGAAGTGTTGTTTATTTGTTGTATCTAGTACAAAAATTAATATAAAACAAGTAAAAGTGCTATAAATACCCTTCACAGATGTAATTCTTCTTTCTTTCTTTCTTGCCAAAACAGAAAGTAGGTTTAATTAAAAAATCAAAATGATGTTATCGGTTACTTTTATATTTAAAAAAACGTTTAAATTTTTCGGCTAGGAAGCTAAATGTTTGGATTTTCTTATATCTAATACCTATGAACGTCTTTCAAAAATATGAAATATGTTTAAATTACAAACAAAACAAAAAATCCGTTTCATGTACCCCAAAAAGTTCTAATTGTCCAACCGTAGAATCGTCTCTTAGATTTTGTTGGTTTTTAATACCATTTTACTTGTTTTTCTGATGTATAAAGTAGGTATAATTCATCATAAAAATCAAAAAATAACAAATAAAATGGCTGCTTTTATGAATCGGAAAATGTAGATTTTCCAACCCTGGAACCGAATTTTTAATTTTTTAATACTAATTTAATTTGTTCTGATATATAAAATAGCTTTAATTCACTAAAAAACAAAATTTGGAATTTATGTATGTACTTTTATATACCAAAAATATATCAATTTTCCAACCCTGGAACCGAATTTATAATATTTTGATACCAGTTTAATATTTTCTGAAATATCTAATAGGTTTAATTCACTAAAAGCACAAAATTTTGAACTTATGTATGTACTATTATGTACGAAAAATATTTCGATTTCCCAACTCTGGAATTTTTATTTTTTTACCAATGCAATTCTTAGTGAGGTGTAACATAGTTTTACTTGACAAAAAAATTAAAATTTTTAAACTTTTTGGTCACTTTCATGTACCATAAAATATATCATTTGTCTAACCCTGGAGTCGAAATTTTGATTTTTTAAGATTTTAATACCAATTTTGTTCTTCCTGAATTATAAAACAGCTTTAATTAGCAAAAAAAAAAAAAAAAAACAACGTCAATTGCCTTTTTGGTTAGTTTTATGCAGAATAAATATATCAATTTCCCAATCCTGGAAACGAAATTTAAATTTTTTTTCCAATGCAACTTTTAATGAGGCATGAAATAGTTTTATTTAAGAGAAACTTAATATTTATAACCATATAGGTTATAAATATAGTTTTAATTAGTAAAAAAGAACGTCAATTGCCTCTTTGGTTACATTTATGTTTAAAAAAAAAATTTCAATTTCCCAACCCTGGAAGCGAAATTTAAATTTTTTGAAATTTTCTTTATCAATGCAAATCTTCATGAGGTATAAAGTAGTTTTGTTTAAGAAAAACTCGAATTTTGCAACCATTTTGGTTATTACATGTACTACAAAATATTGCATGTACAAAAAAAATTTAATTTTTCCAACCCTGGAAACGAAATTTTAATTTTTTTTTTGTTTGTTTTTTTTTTATCAGTGCAACGCTTCTATTACGAAAATTTGCAAAAATTTTACCATTTTGGTAACTTTAATGTACCATAAAATATTGCACTTGTCCATCCCTGGATTCGAAATTTTATTTTTGAATTTTTGATACCAATTATGTTCTTCCTAAATTATGAGACAGTTTTAGTTAGCAAAAAACAAAAAAAAACATCAGTTGCCTGTTTGATTAGTTTCATGTATAAAAAAAATTCAATTTCCCACCCCTGGAAGCAAAATTTGAATTTTAAATTTTTGATTTTTTTTTTGCCAATGCAAATCTCTATGACGTATAAAGTGGTTTTGTTAAAGAAAAACTTAAAATTTTAAACAATTTTAGTTACTACATATACTACAAAATACGGAATAGGCCGAAAAAAAAAAAATTTAATTTCCCATCCCTGGAAAATTTTTTTTATTTTTTAATAGACCATTGAGGCTCCCTAAAGCACGAAATAGGTTTAATTTACAAACATAAAAAAAATAATTGATTTTTGGTAAAAATTTTGCGTCGAGAAATAGGTGTAAGCTTCCCAGCTCTGGAACCATACTTCGGATCTTTCTGAATTTCAATAGCAGCCTGTTTAAGTTCATTTCCAATCCAACGGTCCAAGGACGAAGTCTCTAGCTCTTCACGTACAGACGGACGGACAGACGGACATCGCTCAATCGTCATCGCTATTCATAAGGATCCAGGATATATATACTTTATGGGGTCCCATGTGCATATCGAAGAAATTAAACACGGAATGACAAACCTATATACAGTAATTTTGACTTACCTGCACAACCAACTTTTGCACACTATTTTGTGCAGGTAAGTCAAAAATGCAGCTAAGCTTAATGCACTTACCTGCGAAATGATGCAGGTATGTGCATTTAAGTTTTCTGCCTACAAGTGCACTTAAAGCAAATAATCAAGCATGACATAAACCCAATAATTGTATTACTAATTTAATTCGCTTTTATTTATACAAAAACATATTAATTTATTAAATGAATCAATTTATAAAAAAATACTTATTCATTTAAACAAAAACAAAACGAAAAAATAATTCATTTTTTAAAACAAAAATAAATTTCTCACGAAAAGAAATAATTTCTTTTATGTAAAAACATAAATACTTATTCATCTAAATAAAAAAAAAAAAAGAGACTGATTATCTTGGAGATCAATAAAGTTTCAATGACTACGAGCATACATACATGTTTTTACGTATGTATATTTAAGAAAAAAAATCGGTTATAGTTTTTTGTTTAACTGTCTTTATGGAATCTTTTAGCATCTCTGTTTCTACTTGGTGAAGGGGTATATCTATACCTTTAAAGAAACAATACTTTTGAACAGTATTCAGTGCTTTTAGTGCTTCTTTCAGAGAAGGGACCTGATCTATCTCCTCATCTTCTTCATCCTCGATAACCTTTTCTACTATAGTTTCGGAGTTGTCATTCAAAACTGAATCAATAATTTCAGCTTCAGTCAATTGCCCGTAGCAGACCACATCGTCATCGCAATGTATGTAGTCCAAGCTGTCTGTAATAATGTTGGAGAGATCAACTCCTTCTGTAACTTCCAGATCATTTTCTGAAAGTGCAGCAATAAATCCAGCCTATAAAAGAAAATTTAAATATCAAAAATGTTAACATTTGTCATACAAACTTACTTTACGAAAACAATTTGAAATGCACGATGGTGTCACCAACCACCAGGACCGTTTTATAAAGTGAAGTGCATCGAGAAGTGATAGGGACTTGTAAGACATATCTCTCTCTAAAGCTGAGATTTGTTTATTAACAATTATTTGTCTGTAATATGCTTTGAATGTTGATATTATGCCCTGGTCCAAAGGCTGAATCAGGGCAGTTGTGTTCGGTGGTAAAAAATGTACCACTATATTTTCCAGGTTTGGCGTTTTATGGCAGCTGGCATTGTCCACAAATAAAACTATTTTTCGGTCCATTTTTTTCATTTCCATGTCCAATGAATGTAATATTTATTGCCACAGAGCTGATGTCATCCATGCCTTTTTGTTTGAAAAATAAGGTATAGGTGGAGTGACGTTTTTCAAACACCTAGGACTTTTCGATTTTCCTATAGTGTACACCTTTTTGAACGTTCCAGTTGCATTACAAATAAATAACAAAGTAAATCTAACTTTCTGGCTTTTGTGGCCGATAGGTTGAACATCTGGCCTGTAATATGTTTTTGTTGGTAACGCTTTATAGTAAAGGGCACTCTCATATGCATTCATTATATTTTCCGGTGAATAATCTTTTAAAAGATCGGACAAAATGTTTTCAATATAGTTTTTTGCACTGTCAGCATTGCTGTCTGAAGCCTCTCCATGATATCTCCATGCACTTATTTTGATATTCTGGCGTTCTTCCACCTAAAAAGCCAATTGCTATCAGCCTCAAAGCTTGCAATTTTGGTTATTTCTGCTTTATTCTATTTAGAGTCGATTCTATTTAGAGTCGAAACATCGCACTTATATTTTAAACAAATTGCTTTCTTTTCTAAACGGTTTTCTTCAATTTCTTTAATTATATTTATTTTATCTTTTATTGATAAAGATGTTAACTTTTTCTTACACATTTTTCTTTAAAGGTCACGTTCCAACTAACTTCCAATTAGTTTACATTTTTTGTAAAGAAACAATAGATTCGTATTGCCACTTTTGTGTTTTTTTCAAAAACTTTACGTTTTTTGTCTTAAAATAACGAAAAACTCATTATTTTAGCTGTTTCCAATAATTTTGTAAAGTTTACAACACTACTTAATTTTTATGTACTCGGGATTTGAAAGAACCGAAGAGATCTAAAGGCTACTATTTATACACATAAGCATTACATGATATTAAAAAACGGATTCAAGATTCATCTTAAACAACTCCCCACTCAACATGTTAATGCCATAAATATTAAAGAGGGTAACATGTCCCCAGAACAAAAAGAAAAGATGAGGAAAATACTAACGGTTCATCCTAATCTTTTTTGTGAGCCAGATGAAAAGCTTACTTACACCACAAAAGTTGTGGGCGAAATAAAAACCACAACTGATTCTCCAGTTACACGCGATTTTATCCTTACCCTGCGTCGCTTAAAGCAGAGGTTGAAAGTCAAGTAAAAACGTTATTAAACGACGGAATTATAAGGCCATCGAGATCGCCATATAATTCTCCAGTTTGGATTGTGCCTAAGAAAGCTGATTCAGCTGGAAATAAACAGTATCGCATGGTAATAGATTATAGAAAATTAAACTCAATCACCATAGCAGACAGATACCCAATACCTGAGATTACAGAAGTAATCTCTCAACTTGGCACTAGCAATTTGTTTTCAGTATTAGACCTCAAAAGTGGTTTTCATCAGATTCCACTAAAAAAATCCGATATGGAGAAAACAGCGTTTAGCATAAACAATGGAAAATACGAATTTACACGTCTACCGTTTGGACTCAAGAATGCACCATCGATCTTCCAGCGTGCACTTGACGATATTTTACGTAAATACATAGGAAAATGCTGCTATGTTTATATAGACGACATCATTATATTCAGCAAAACAGAAGATGATCATTTTGAGCACATAAAAAATATATTTGCAGCATTAGAAGAATCCAATATGAAAGTTCAATTGGATAAATGTAACTTTTTTAAGAAAGAAGTATAATTTCTAGGTCATATCATTACAAGTCAGGGTGTAAAAACCAACCCAGAAAAAGTTAAAGCTATTAAAAATTTTCCGCAACCTAAAACACTTAAAGAACTCCGTAGTTTTCTTGGTATGTCAAGGTACTACCGGCGTTTTATTAACAAAGCTGAAGAGCATTATGCTGCTAACGAAAAAGAAATGTTAGCTATTATATGGGCACTAAACAGTCTTAGGAACTATCTGTATGGGTCACGAAAAGCCAAAATTCACACGGATCATCAGCCGCTGACCTACGCTCTCAGCAATAAGAACAATAATAGCAAGATGAAAAGGTGGAAATCTATTCTTGAGGAATACAATTATGAACTTTGTTACAAGCCAGGAAAAATAAATGTAGTGGCCGATGCCCTATCAAGAATCCCATCTAAGGAATCACCATTAAATTCCTTGTCAAACGCTACCAACTCTGATGATAGCTCCTCCCATGGTCTTATTATTAGTGTAGAAACACCTGTTAATGCTTTTAAGAATCAAATATTTTTTAACATTGACGTAAATCCAGGATACCATTTTAAAATAGTATTCCCTACCTATCATCGGCACATAGTTACTGAATCCTATTATTCAGAATCTACATTAATTAGTATTTTACAACGTTATCTCAATCCATCCGTTATAAATTGCATTAAAACCGAAGAAGATATCATGGGAAAAATTCAACAATTGTACCCTTCGCACTTCAGTAAATACAAAATCAGATTTTCGCAAGTAGTGGTAGATGATGTGGTAAACAGTCAAGAGCAGGAAGAAATAATTATAGCATATCATAACAGAGCCCACAGAAACTGCAAAGAAAACAAAATGCAAATGAAAAATACTGTTTTCCATCCATGGCCAATAAAATAATAAAAATTATAAAAAAATGTGCAACTTGCAAGACTAGTAAATACGAAAGGCATCCCCCAAAACCTCAAATACAACCAACTCCTATTCCCCAGTATCCCGGACAGATAGTCCACATGGATATTCTTATAATAGGGAAACAATTGATATTAACAGCAGTAGATAAATTTTCTAAATATGCCATTGCAAAACCGATACGTTCAAAAGCGATTGAAGATATTAGACAACCTTTAAGAGATATTTTATTTTCACTTATGCCAGAAACAATAGTGACGGACAACGAAAAGTCCTTCAATTCAGAATCAATAAAATTCATGTTAGAAAACGAATTCGGCGTTTCAATATTTAAAACAGCACCATACTCGAGCAGTTCGAACGGTCAGGTGGAGCGTTTCCACTCTACGCTTCAAGAGATTATACGCTGCCTACAAAATAATAACTCCCACAGATCATTCCAAGAACTTTTAGAAAACTCAGTTAAAGAATATAATTATTCTATACATACGGTCACAGGAAGAAGACCATTAGAAATATTTTTTTGGCAGACGTGTTAGTAGCGACCCGGCACAACTCAAAAAAGAAAGAAACGAAGCAATACAAAAACTCACACAAAAGCAAGAAGCAGATTTAACTTACCATAACGCAAACCGTTCGCCACCAAAAGAATATGTTCAGGAGAAGAAATTTTTGTCAAAATTAATAAGAGAGTAGGAACCAAGTTATCGGCGAGATACAAAAAGGAAATAGTAGCAGAAAACTACAACACAACAGTTAAAGCAAAGACAGGGAGAATAGTTCACAAGAATAACATAAGACAATCTTAAAGAAAAACAGTTTGTAAACCAAGTTTCTTGCAGGACAGAATGCAGATTTTGGCAGACTTTGATTCTATCGACATACTCACAACAATTGGGCATACATGACCTAACCAGCAACAACGGATACGTACCAATAAAAATGGAAGAACTGAAAGTTATTAAACTCTATGACAAGATCCTACATTTTATTAATCTGAAATCTTACGATGAAAGTATGACAGCCATTTCTAAAAATATCAACGCTCTAAAAGCCACAACTTTCGAGGACAAAAGACTTTTGGAAACCATCAACAAGGACTTTATTCTGTTAAAAGGAAAAATAAACAGCCTGAATGTGCACCCGAAATGAAAACGTGGACTGGTAAACATATTAGGTAAAGGACTTAAATACATTGCAGGATCTATGGACAGTGACGACGAAATACTGATAAAAGAAGCCATTAACCAAATACAGAACAACGAACATATTACCAACAGCACACTTAAAAGTTTAGTTCATGTAAGTGATATTATATCAGAACAAATCAATAATGTTACGCAGCATATTAATAAACAGCAAACACTCATTAGTGGCTATATAAATAACTTCAGACAAGAATCAATGAACAGAATACAAACGTTAGAAGACGACGTTAAATTTATTGAACAAACATATAGAATCGATAACGACATAACACTTTTAAAAAATCACGTTGACGATATAGGGCATATAATTTTCTCAAGCAAACTAGGGATAATCCCAACTGACATTCTGACTCAAAAAGAGATTGACCTAATATCCGACTTTGACAGTTATAGCAGCATGAAAATTGCAGTAATTTTTGATGGCGATAACATTATACTCACCCTACTTATTCCCCAATTTTCCGATAATATCTTGTCCAAAATAAAATTCGAACCCCTTCCCAATGCTATGAATAAATCCCTTGTCTTAAGCCAATACGAAATACTGGCTGACGATAAAAACAATATTTTTAATATAAACGTAAAGGAAAATTTAGAAAAAAAATTGATAAAATTAGAAAATAAATGTATAGCAAATATTCTCAAGTTCCAAGAAGCCGAATGCGAGCTAGAAACATTTGAAGATGCTCTGGTAACAGAAATAATGCCAGGAATAATAATTTTTAAGAATTTTTATGGAAATATCGCTCACGACTGTAACAAGTTTGGAAATAAGACAAAAAGGAACATTTCTTGTAAAATTTGAAAATTGTAAAATTGAAATATTCAATGTTACATACACTAATATCAATATTAAAACTCATGAAAAATTTATATTACCTAATTTAATAACAAAAGTTAAAGAAAGAAAAAATATTACAAAACTTGATCTTAAATTGGAAAATCTCTATATGAAACAAATAAATCATGAAAATGAACTTAAACTATTAATAGATAAAAATAAAGTTATAAACACTGTTAGCATAAGCACAGACGCATTAATTTTAGTTATTATTGTATTTGTTACTTTTATCATTTTTGCATTTGTAAAGTATAAGCAAAAACTCTACTTGTCACCAAGTAATCAAAAAATCATGGCACAAAAAATATTGAGCCATATCTAAGAATTTCAGCTCCCCAGCCAAACGTCCCACAGCGATTGGGGACAATCGATTTAAGAGGGGAAGAGTTAACGCAAACAAAGTTAACGACCTCTGTTCCAATAAATTACAAATAAGTAAGAGTTTTTGCAAATGCTAAAAAGCTCAAATCAGCGTCTTTTATTAATTAAGCCAATTTCCCAATAATTGCAAAATGCAATTATTGCTTTCTAAGAATTTTTATTAAAATATTAAAATCACGCCACCTCTAAATTTAGGTCATTTAGTTTAATATAAATTAAGAAATTTTGTAAAATTATTTTAGTTCTGATTTAAATAAAGTGCGGTCGTGTTGACCGCTTAAATAAAAAAACTATTTTTTTAGAGATTGCAGTAAGTAATCTCTTAAGTTATATATATATATATATATATATATATATATATATATATATATATATATATATATATATGTATACAGTAGCAAGGAGGACTATACCCTTTAGGAAATAAAATAATCGGTTTGACTCTTCTTACTTCTAATACCCCTGAACGTCTTTCAAAAATATTATATATGTTTAATTTACAAACAAAAAGAAAAAATCCGTTTCATGTACCCCAAAAGGTTCTAATTATCCAACCGTAGAATAGTCTGATATTTTTGGTTTTTGATACCAATTCATTTCTTCCTAATATATAAAGTAGGCATTATTCATCATAAAAACCAAAAATAACAAATTATATGTGTAAATGGTTAAAAATTTGTTTAATTACCGACCTTATTATTGTGATTTGATGCTAATATATAGTTCTTTTCCAGAAAATCAGGATTTCAAGGTCATACAGAATGTGTAAAATAAAACAAGATTACTTATTCAATTTTTCATTATCATCCGACGTTTCGTTGGGATTTTTCCAACTTCCTCAGGGATGTTTATTTAAAACTGGCAACATATTAAAAAATTGTTTTACATTAAACAATAATAATAATAATATAAATTTTTTTTTCCTTTTGCTGTACTTACAATTAATCTTATTACTTTTACATTAAATTTATTTAAAATTATATCACAGTGTTTTGGTAAAAAGTGGACAAACACAGATTATTTTTATTCAAAAATGCAAAAAAAAAAATAAAACTAAAAAATATCACAGCTGCCAACTTTTTTTCCGCTCCCCTTCTATTGTCGTCATTATAGTAAAACAGTGATGTCAGCCTCATACACAATTGTGGAAGCAAAACTCACAAGTACGCTTACGCTCTTTTATTTTGAGAGCGTAAAATATAATTGTTTACTGAAAAACACTCTCATTCAGCGGGAAGTATCGCAAGTCCTGTTTTGAGGCCTCTAAACAGAAATAATATATTTCTATATATATATATATATATATATATATATATATATATATATACAATACATATAAGAGGTTTGAAATAACTTGGATCCACTGTATGTAGGTACATCTTTTCGAAAATTTCTTAAAGTAGCTTTTAAATTAATTCATAAGTAAGACTTTTTGTAAAAATTGTTTCTCTTGTATATAAACTAACCAAATGTTCAGCTTAAAAATGGAGAAATATTTTAAAATTAAATATCTGAGCACTTGGCAATTTTTGAAACCCTTTTTTACAACTTATAAAATTAGAAAATATTATTGGTAAATAAAAGGATACTCTTAGAAAAGGCCACTAGCGAGGCCTCGCAATCGCACATTTCTCCCGCTGGGAATGTAAGAGATAAGAGTGATCTTACCAACACAATCACATTTGACATCACTGTACTAAAACTATGGTGTAATTGGAGTTAATGTTGTCGATGTCATCTTTGGCACTTATTGCATTTTCAGCTTTTTGTTGTATTCTTAAGCTCTCCAACGTGTATCTCTTTTGAACTTTTTTCTTTTTATCCAGTATTAAAACATCTTCAAAATTAGGTTCATGACCATTTTCAATACAGTGTTGCGCTAGTGCAGTTGATTGTTTACCTTTTCTTATATGTTTTATGTTCGTCCAGTCTTACTCCCAAATGTCTCTTTGTTGTGCCAATGTATACTTTCCCGCACTGTTCGTCTTCCGTTCCAGTACATTTTATTTCGTAAACTTCGTTGCTTTGATCTTTTGTTTCTATTTTTGTTTGTGTAAATAAATGTTTTATTGTTTTGTTTGGTTTGTGTGCAAAAATTACATTTTCTTCTCTTATTATCTCCTTAAGTTTATTGTTTTCTGTAAGTTTTGGAATAAATGATATTCCATAATATTTAGTGTTGCCAAACGTTGATCTTTCAACATTGTCCCAAGTATTTTTATCTTTTGTTCCTTTCTCAATTAAATTATTTATAACGTTGCTTGGAAAATTATTTTTCTTTAGGATATCTTTTATTGTTGATATATTATTTGCTATGGACTTGTTATCGCTTACTTTTATAACTCTACTAATTAAATTTTTCGCCGTGTTTATTTTTTGATTAATTGGTTGTGTTGATTCATAGTTTATAATGCGATTTGAACAAATTGATTTAGAATACCAATCCGTAATGATTTTATTATTTTCCCTATGTATTTGCATGTCAAGGTATGGAATGGAGTTATTTTTTTTCTTTTTCTATTGTAAATTTAAGCTTTGTAGGGTAATTGTTTAATGTTCTAAGTATAATGTCCTCATCTTCTTTCTTTATAATGGCAAATAAATCGTCTACGTATTTCGTTATAAGTTTTATTTCCACGTTTTCGTTTTTAAGGTCCTCAATACAGTTAGAAAGAAGATTATCCAATACAATGTCTGCGATTGTTGGTGACAAGGGATTCCCCATTGGCATACCATAAACTTGTTTGTAGGTTTTCTCTCCAAAAATGAAATACATAATTATTTTCGTTGAGGCAGAATTTTAGTAATTCAAGAAACTTGGTTCTAGGAATCTTCGTGTAATTTTGTATAGTAGTCCATTTTTGCATAATGTTATTTATTGCTAAATGTATAGGTATATTGGTGAATAGTGATACCACGTCAAAGGATACTAAGTACAGCAAAGGAAAACAAAAATTTGATATTATTATTATTGTTTAATGTAAAACAATTTCTTATTTTTTTGGTTTTTGCTCTTATAAAAATACGTTACCAGTTTAAAATAAACATCCCTGAGGAAGTTGGAAAAATCCCAACGAAACGTCGGATGAGAATGAAAAATTGAATAAGTAATCTTGTTTTATTTTACACATTCTGTATGACCTTGAAAGTCTGATGTTCTGGAAAAGAACTATATATTAGCATCAACAAATTATATGGTTACTTTTATGAATCAGAAAATGTCGATATTCCAACCCTGAAATTGGATTTTTAATTATTTTGGATTTTAATACCAATTTAACTCTTTTTAATACCAAATTAATTCTTCCAAACAAAATTTTTGGAATTTATGTGGGTACTTTTATGTACCAGAAATATTTCGATTTTCCAACTCTGGAAGCGAACTTTTATTTTTTTACCAATGCAATTCTTAGTGAATTTTTAAACTTTTTGGCCACTTTCATGTACCATAAAATATTTTAATAATAAGGTTCATGCAACTCTTAACAATGAGGTTTATTTAAGAAAAACTTAAAATTTGTAACCATTTTGATCATTTTCATGTAATACAAAATATTTCAGTTATCCAACCCTGGAATCGAAATTTTGATTTGTTTTAATATTTGATACCAATTTTGTTTTTCCTGAATAAAAAAATAGTTTTAATTAGTAAAAAACCCGATGTTAGTTGGCTTTTTGGTTACTTTTATGTAAAAAAATATTTCAATTTCCCATCCCTGGGAGCGAAATGTTAATTGTTATCTTCGTTTTATACCAGTGCTAGTTTCCATTACTTATAAAGTAGTATTATTTACAAAAATCTTAAAATTAGCAACCATTTTTGTCACTTTCATGTTCTACAATATATTGCATATTGCATGTACGAAAAAAACTTTCAGTTTGCCAGCCCTGGAATTGAAATATATATTTTTTTTTCATGAGGTATAAAGTAGTTTTATTGAAAAAATATTTTAAATTTTTAACCATTTTGGCCACTTTCATGTACTACAAAATATTGCACTTGTCCAAGCCTGGATTCGAAATTTTGATTTTTTTTAAATTTTTGATACCAACTTCGTTTTTCCTAAATTATTAGACAGTTTTAGGTAGCAAAAAAAAACATCAGTTGCCTGTTTGATTACTTTCACGTTTAAAAAAATGCAATTTCTCATCCCTGGAAGCAATTTAAATTTTTTAAAAAAATTTTTTTTAGGTCAATGCAAATCTTCATGACGTATAAAGAGGATTTGTGCGAAATTTCCATACAATTTAAATATAAATTTCGTTCGATATCGAGTGCCGTAATTTGCCCCAGCTCTGAAAAGCGCTCTGAAACATAAGAGCTCTGAAACAAAAGCGCTCTGACTCAGAAGCTCTCAGTACTGAGCTAAAATCACCTGTTGTAGTGAGCGCTCATTTCACAGTTTACTGAAGCGTTCAATTGAACTAGCTCATAGCTCAGTGACACAACTCTAGTCGAAAAAATTGTAGCACCTTTTCGGTGCCATCTTTTCACGTATTCGACATACGACCTAGCCGATGCGTATCTTCTACATTTCTAGAAGACGTCTAGCTAGAGGAATACTCATTGGATTTACTAACTATGGCGTCATAGATGTCCACCTTAGAAATTACTTCATCTATTTCCCTAATTTCAATCCTAACCTCCTAAGATAGTGCTCGTACCTCGGCAGCTTCACCCAGTACCGCTTCTAATTTCGACCTGTGTTTTGGTGAGCAAGTTTACTCAGCTCTAGAAGCAGCTCAACTCTCTCCTTGCTCAGAATGCCTTTTACATTCTCCCCCCATTAATAAGCTTAGGGTCTTTTTTCACTTGCCTAAGAATATCAGCATAGGAACCATTCCCACACGATTTAATAACCATGGCATCAGAGCGTGACACCTGCTTATTCCTTATCCTATTTCCATTCCTTACCCTGGGACGGACTTTTATCCAACCTGGTTCTTGGGTTCGGCATAGCAGCACTATTCACTACCGCTGATCCTACAGAACTACCTTCACTACTTCTGACATCATCTATTAATTCCTTCCTGCTATTCTTAGCCGTATTCAACTTTGGCGTAAGAGTATTTTCATTTCATCTACGCTTCGGGGTCACACCTGCAGGGACAGTGGGGAGATGGTATTACCATATCCCCTGTCTGTGTCTGATTGTTGCAATGCGCATTGCCCTCACTAGCAGTTCCACTGCTTAGCTCATCAGACATTTGCATATACAACTCCTGTATTTCTCGAGACATCGAAACTATATGCTTGTGGACATTCGATCTTGTCTTGAGAAAGTTTAGCAGGTTTGCTATCTTCTCCCCTAGTTTGACAACGTTGCTCGTTGGCTCTTGTCTACCACTAGATATGGTGCTAAAACTACCCCTATCAGGCATGTTCACCGTCCACCAGCGAATATAAAACATTGTTGCAAGGTAGCTTGGAAAAAAAAATTTATATTTTTTTGCCGAAAGTAGGGGTCGCCAAAATACATTTGTCGTTATATCTTCTACATTTTCAGTCGGATCTCAAAAAGTGATACATCGATGTTTTTGTCTTGAGGAGGCCAATGTTGTGCTTTAGTAGTGATTGGCCTTAAATATACCGTTCTTGTATGTACCCACCAAATCTCAGTTCATACCACCCTAATGTGCCACCCTCATATCAGAAAATTAAAGCTCGCAAAATACATTAAACTTTTGCTAAGGAATTCCAACACAATATTTATATATATATATATATATATATATATATATATATATGTATATATATATATATATATATATATATATATATATTTATATATATATATATATATATATATATATATATATTTTTTTTTTTTTTTGCCGAACGTAGGGGTAGCATTTTTAAACGTATTGTCATATCGTCGGTATTTATAATCGGATTTTAAGTGTGATATACCGATGTTTTCCTCTCGCCATTTATTTTATTTTCTTCAACAATCATTGAACTTACCCATCATATCCCAAATAGAACTTACCCATATTATCCCAACTTATACAAAAAGGATTAAAAAAATTATTTTAAAATCAAAAAATTTTAATCAATCATTAAGTTTTGTTTTAATGACCAATATGTATTGTTTATTACTTATTTTAATAGGGGATTTTTGTGTCAACAATATTTATTATCAAATATGAATAAAAATTATATCATATTCATTTTTTTACCCAACGTTTGGTTTGTTTTTTGCAAACTTCTTCAGGGGTGTTATTTATTTGTTGTGTCTAGCACAAATATATATATAAAAAATATTGTAAAATGGTTTAAATATTATGGTATATCACAGATCATTAACTTACGATTTATGTTATTGTCAAATTATTTATTCTTAAAATGTATCATCATAATATATATATATATATATATATATATATATATTTATATATATATATATATATATATATATATATATATATATATATATATATTTATATATATATATATATATATATATATATATATATATATATATATATAATAAATATATAATGAAATAAATAATTTGGTACATCACAAACAAAAATCAATGGTCCACTTAATACTACTATCACAGATCGTTAACTAATTTAAGTTATTGCTATTGAGTACTGGAGCTTTGTGTTATCCTTGTCTTCTTCAGCGTTGTCAACTTTGAAATTTTGAAAAGCACTAAAGTCGGACAAAAAACGCGTAATATTTAAAAAAAACACTATATATAAATATTTTTTATTTTATTGCCTTTTATTTAAAATAGGATTTTATTTAATTTTTTTTCTATTTAACACATTTATTAACAAAAATAAAAATAAGAGATCATTTATTACTATAGTATTGTATTATTTTTAAGCTTAAGGTCTCTTTATTTTTATTTAAAATATTTTATTTTTCAATATTTCGTCACTCCTTTGTGTGACTTCTTCAGGAAAGTAATTATTTTTAAATAATTAATTTCCAATAAAAATAAAGAGACCTGCTTAAAAATAATAGAGTACAATAATAATTTTATAATTAAAAAGCAGAATAATTTTAGATCACCTATTACTAATTTTAATAATTCATATATATTACACTAAAAAATAACTCAACATATTGTAAATATCGCCATAGAAAATGCAATAAATTTGCACTTTCTCTGCCATATTTTATTTCTTTTAAGGAAACAAAAGTAAAATAACGTTTAATTATAATAACGAATGAATTTCAATTTGTATTTGTTAAAGGTCAATATCTAAGTCCGTGAATTCCTCATCACGGTCATCTGCCCATAATACCGTTTTTATTTCATATTCCAACGTTCTATAAACCATTTTTGTATTAATACGAATATTGACCTCATCTGGAATTTCGTACGTTTCGCAACAAGAATTTTCCCTTTTAAGTCCGTTGTTGATTTGTAAAAGCGCATTAACCGAATGCAGCGACATTCGGTTCTAATTTTTCTTTTTAAAAGATTCATGGAGCTAAAAACTCGTTCTACTTCAGCATTGGAATATGTTAAAGATAAAAGTTTAATAGCAAAATTGTTTATTGTCTGGTGCCACCGAATGAAAAAAAGCACTAAAAACCAAAAAGCACTGAAGCCAACATTTTTCGCGTAATAAATTTTAGAAAGCACTAAAAACAGTGCTAAAAGCACTGAGTTGACAACGCTGGTCTTCTTTATAGTTCATCGTCTTATGTATTTTTTTCCTGGATACGTAGACTCTCTATAGTGAAGCGTTTGTTTGCTATTTTCTCTTTATTTAATATTTTAACATTGTTGAAATTTATTTTATGATTGTTCTCTTTTGCATGCTGTGCAAGTGCTGTTGTTGCTGTTTCTTTTCCTTTCTTGATCTCCGATTCATGCTCTTTTATTCTTGTACCCAATTTTCTCTGCGTTGTACCAATGTATACCTCAAGGCGAATTTCTACAAGGTGGCCTTACTTATGCAACTCTGTGTAAAATTTATTGAACTGTCAAATGAAATGCTTTGGAAAAAACAATGGCCGCACACAAAAACTAAAAACCAGAAGAGCACTTTGACAGTTCAATAATTTTGCCTTGGTAACAGCTGATCACCAATTTCTGAACTAAGGCCACCTGGTATGAATTCGCCTTGGTATACCTTATTACATTTTTCCTTTTGATTTTCCTCACATTTAATTTCACAAACAACATTATAAATTTTTAGTTTCTCTACTTTTGATTTTGTGTAAATGTGTCTGAGAGTTCTGTTTGATTTATATGCTATTGATTGTTTTTGTTCGTCTGGTAAAGTACTTTGTAGGGTGACCATCTCTGTAAGTTTAGGTACATATGGTACACTGTAGAATTTAGTTATTATGTTTGTCCGTGGTGGTTTTTCCTTATTGTGGCTTTTTAAAGTCTTTTTTATGATGTTGTTTGTTATATATAGTGGATAACTCTTCTTAGTTAGCATGTCCCTTATTTTGTCAATATTGTTGTTCCAAAATCTTCTGTCACTTATTTTTAGGACCTTTGTAATTAAGTTAGTTGCAGTATTTAATTTCATTTTATGTGGTTGTGTTGAGTGGTAGTTTATGATCCTGCCTGATGATGTTGGTTTTGTATACCAGTCTGTTAATATTTTGTCTCCATTTTTTTTATTATTTTGACGTCGAGATAGGCTATTTCTTAATTTTTCTCTTTTTCTATTGTAAATTGTTTCTTATTATGGTACGCATTGAGTGCATCTAGTATTATTGTCAGATTTTTTTATTATTGCAAATAGATCGTCAACATATTTAGTAATAAATTTTATCGATACATTTTTTAGCTTTAGTTGTTCCATCACGTCGTCTAATAGAGCGTCAAGTACAATGTCAGCAATTGTTGGTGATAACGGGTTGCCCATCGGCATTGCGTATAGCTGGATAAATATTTTGCCGTCAAAAATAAAGTAATTGTTGTCTTTTAGACAAAATTTAGGAAGTTTTAAAAATTGTGTTTTTTGTATAGTCGTAATTTCTTTAAGTTTATTCCATTTGCCTAGTATGTTTTTTATCGCAAGTGTGTCGGTATGTTTGTAAACAAAGATACCACATCGAACGAAACTAGAATATCATCCTCAGCCAAACTAACATTTTTTAATTTGTCTTTTAATTCCTCTTAATTTTTGATGTTATAAACTGGGAAGATTAGATTCTGTAAACTTTTTCCAATGTATTTGGATAAGTTGTAACACGGGACTTTTTTTGAGTAGAAAATCGGTCTCAGCGGTACATTGGCCTTGTGTATTTTTGGTATACCATACAATTCAGGTGATGCTGCAGCGTCCGTAGTCATCTTAAATTTTGCATGTTTGCTTATTATGTTTTGTTTATATAGTTGTGTGGTAAGGTTGTTGTTTATTTGTTGTAGTTTTTCCGTAGGATCTTCACGGACAATTTTATATGTTTTCTTATTCTGCAATAGTTTGTACATTTTTTTGTAATATTCGCTTTTGTACATTATTACAGTTTTGTTTCCCTTATCTGCTGTTGTTATGATAATATTCTTGTGGCTTCGTAAGAATCTTTCTGTTTTCTCATATATGTGTAGTATAAATTTGTCTTTTTATAGTTTGCTATTTTATTCCCTATTTGTGATCGTGTGCAGTCTTTATTGGTTTCATCTTTGATGTTTTGAACCCATTGTTCTATGTCAGCTATGAGTGGTATGGTTCGTAAATTCTTTTTGTTCACTGCGATTGCGAATTTTGTGCCAAGGGATAATATTCATTTCATGTCCTGATCAAATTCAATTGTAGTACGATTTATGAACCAATCTTCATTGAAGATGAAGTTAAACTTTCTGAAGTTTTATTGTCTTAGTTTGGTTATTTTGGACAGTTGTGTCTTCCGAATTTTGTTTCTAATGATGTTAAATTTATCCCACTGTTCGTTTTTAAATTGTATGAAGTCCATTTGTCCCAGCGTTATTTTCATTTTAACTTCCATTGTTGTTATGTCCTTTTTTGTGTGTGTAATATTTATGTGTGTTTCTTTAATTTCTATGTTCAATAGTGTTTTATGCAGGTTCGTTTTTATTTTCTCTAGTTCCGTTCTGGCTGCTTTTGAAGAAAATAAGCTGGTCAGCCTAACCGTACTGTCTGCAATGTGTGTTGGTGTGATCCCTGTTTGTCGCCAGAATTGCAAATAATCTGATCTTTCAATTTGTTTTGCCAATCTGTCTACGTTTCTGCTGTAAGCCTTTAGTGAGTCGCATTTTTGTGTTGTATTGTCTCTTTACATATTGATAATAGCCATCCATGGTGGTGTTGTTTTTGTGCCAAATACCTTATTGGTTCTATTTGTATTTTTAATATTTCTCTTTCGGCAGTCCGTCCGATGGTTTATATCAGTGATGTCAAATGCGATTGTGTTGGTGAGATCACTCTTATCTCTTACATTCCCAGCGGGAGAAATGTGCGGTTGCGAGGCCTAACTAATTGCCTTTTCTAAGAGTATCCTTTTATATACCAATAATATCTTCTAAATTTATATTGCAGTTTCGTAACAACAAAACATTTTTTAGGTTTGCGGATTTTAATTTATTGCGTTGTTTTGAGCAAATGTATTTCAAATCGGAAAATATATGTTCGCAAGGGTATGTTGAAGGGAAAAGCGACAAACGTTTAAAGGAATTTTTTTTAATAAAGGATATAGCGCCCCGTCTAAATTTTTCCAGAACTCAATATTTTCCCTATCTGGAGGATTACATTCGCTCCTAAGTATGATTAGTTTATATGCTGAACATTTAGTTAGTTTATACACAAGAGAAACAATTTTTACAAAAAGCTCTACTTATGAATTCATATAAAAGCTACTTTAAGAAATTTTCGAAAAGATGTACCTATATACAGTGCCTCCAACTTATTTCAAACCTCTTATATATATTTATATAAATATATTATTTCTGTTTAGAGGCCTCAAAACAGGACTTGCGATACTTCCCGCTGAATGAGAGTGTTTCTTAGTAAACAATTATATTTTACGCTCTCAACATAAAAGAGCGTAAGCGTACATGTGAGTTTTGTTTCCACAATTGTGTATGACGCTGACATCACTGGTTTATATTAAGTTTTGTTTTTTAATGACCAATATGTATTGTTTATTACTTATTTTAATAGGGGAAAAACCTACGGGATTTTTGTGGTCAACAATATTTATCATCAAATATGAATAAAAACTATATCATATTCATATTTTTACCCAACGTTTCGTTTGTTTTTTGCAAACTTCTTCAGAAGTGTTGTTTATTTGTTGTATCTAGTACAAAAATTAATATAAAACAAGTAAAAGTGCTATAAATACCCTTCACAGATGTAATTCTTCTTTCTTTCTTTCTTGCCAAAACAGAAAGTAGGTTTAATTAAAAAATCAAAATGATGTTATCGGTTACTTTTATATTTAAAAAAACGTTTAAATTTTTCGGCTAGGAAGCTAAATGTTTGGATTTTCTTATATCTAATACCTATGAACGTCTTTCAAAAATATGAAATATGTTTAAATTACAAACAAAACAAAAAATCCGTTTCATGTACCCCAAAAAGTTCTAATTGTCCAACCGTAGAATCGTCTCTTTGATTTTGTTGGTTTTTAATACCAGTTTACTTGTTTTTCTGATGTATAAAGTAGGTATAATTCATCATAAAAATCAAAAAATAACAAATAAAATGGCTGCTTTTATGAATCGGAAAATGTAGATTTTCCAACCCTGGAACCGAATTTTTAATTTTTTAATACTAATTTAATTTGTTCTGATATATAAAATAGCTTTAATTCACTAAAAAACAAAATTTGGAATTTATGTATGTACTTTTATATACCAAAAATATTTCAATTTTCCAACCCTGGAACCGAATTTATAATATTTTGATACCAGTTTAATATTTTCTGAAATATCTAATAGGTTTAATTCACTAAAAGCACAAAATTTTGAACTTATGTATGTACTATTATGTACGAAAAATATTTCGATTTCCCAACTCTGGAATTTTTATTTTTTTACCAATGCAATTCTTAGTGAGGTGTAACATAGTTTTACTTGACAAAAAAATTAAAATTTTTAAACTTTTTGGTCACTTTCATGTACCATAAAATATATCATTTGTCTAACCCTGGAGTCGAAATTTTGATTTTTTAAGATTTTAATACCAATTTTGTTCTTCCTGAATTATAAAACAGCTTTAATTAGCAAAAAAAAAAAAAAAAAAACAACGTCAATTGCCTTTTTGGTTAGTTTTATGCAGAATAAATATATCAATTTCCCAATCCTGGAAACGAAATTTAAATTTTTTTTCCAATGCAACTTTTAATGAGGCATGAAATAGTTTTATTTAAGAGAAACTTAATATTTATAACCATATAGGTTATAAATATAGTTTTAATTAGTAAAAAACAACGTCAATTGCCTCTTTGGTTACATTTATGTTTAAAAAAAAAATTTCAATTTCCCAACCCTGGAAGCGAAATTTAAATTTTTTGAAATTTTCTTTATCAATGCAAATCTTCATGAGGTATAAAGTAGTTTTGTTTAAGAAAAACTCGAATTTTGCAACCATTTTGGTTATTACATGTACTACAAAATATTGCATGTACAAAAAAAATTTTATTTTTCCAACCCTGGAAACGAAATTTTAATTTTTTTTTGTTTGTTTTTTTTTATCAGTGCAACGCTTCTATTACGAAAATTTGCAAAATTTTACCATTTTGGTAACTTTAATGTACCATAAAATATTGCACTTGTCCATCCCTGGATTCGAAATTTTATTTTTGAATTTTTGATACCAATTATGTTCTTCCTAAATTATGAGACAGTTTTAGTTAGCAAAAAACAAAAAAAAAACATCAGTTGCCTGTTTGATTAGTTTCATGTATAAAAAAAATTCAATTTCCCACCCCTGGAAGCAAAATTTGAATTTTAAATTTTTGATTTTTTTTTGCCAATGCAAATCTCTATGACGTATAAAGTGGTTTTGTTAAAGAAAAACTTAAAATTTTAAACAATTTTAGTTACTACATGTACTACAAAATACGGAATAGGCCGAAAAAAAAAATTTAATTTCCCATCCCCGGAAAAATTTTTTTATTTTTTAATAGACCATTGAGGCTCCCTAAAGCACGAAATAGGTTTAATTTACAAACATAAAAAAAATAATTGATTTTTGGTAAAAATTTTGCGTCGAGAAATAGGTGTAAGCTTCCCAGCTCTGGAACCATACTTCGGATCTTTCTGAATTTCAATAGCAGCCTGTTTAAGTTCATTTCCAATCCAACGGTCCAAGGACGAAGTCTCTAGCTCTTCACGTACAGACGGACGGACAGACGGACATCGCTCAATCGTCATCGCTATTCATAAGGATCCAGGATATATATACTTTATGGGGTCCCATGTGCATATCGAAGAAATTAAACACGGAATGACAAACCTATATACAGTAATTTTGACTTACCTGCACAACCAACTTTTGCACACTATTTTGTGCAGGTAAGTCAAAAATGCAGCTAAGCTTAATGCACTTACCTGCGAAATGATGCAGGTATGTGCATTTAAGTTTTCTGCTTACAAGTGCACTTAAAGCAAATAATCAAGCATGACATAAACCCAATAATTGTATTACTAATTTAATTCGCTTTTATTTATACAAAAACATATTAATTTATTAAATGAATCAATTTATAAAAAAATACTTATTCATTTAAACAAAAACAAAACGAAAAAATAATTCATTTTTTAAAACAAAAATAAATTTCTCACGAAAATAAATAATTTCTTTTATGTAAAAACATAAATACTTATTCATCTAAATAACAAAAAAAAAGAGACTGATTATCTTGGAGATCAATAAAGTTTCAATGACTACGAGCATACATACATGTTTTTACGTATGTATATTTAAGAAAAAAAATCGGTTATAGTTTTTTGTTTAACTGTCTTTATGGAATCTTTTAGCATCTCTGTTTCTACTTGGTGAAGGGGTATATCTATACCTTTAAAGAAACAATACTTTTGAACAGTATTCAGTGCTTTTAGTGCTTCTTTCAGAGAAGGGACCTGATCTATCTCCTCATCTTCTTCATCCTCGATAACCTTTTCTACTATAGTTTCGGAGTTGTCATTCAAAACTGAATCAATAATTTCAGCTTCAGTCAATTGCCCGTAGCAGTCCACATCGTCATCGCAATGTATGTAGTCCAAGCTGTCTGGAATAATGTTGGAGAGATCAACTCCTTCTGTAACTTCCAGATCATTTTCTGAAAGTGCAGCAATAAATCCAGCCTATAAAAGAAAATTTAAATATCAAAAATGTTAACATTTGTCATACAAACTTACTTTACGAAAACAATTTGAAATGCACGATGGTGTCACCAACCACCAGGACCGTTTTATAAAGTGAAGTGCATCGAGAAGTGATAGGGACTTGTAAGACATATCTCTCTCTAAAGCTGAGATTTGTTTATTAACAATTATTTGTCTGTAATATGCTTTGAATGTTGATATTATGCCCTGGTCCAAAGGCTGAATCAGGGCAGTTGTGTTCGGTGGTAAAAAATGTACCACTATATTTTCCAGGTTTGGCGTTTTATGGCAGCTGGCATTGTCCACAAATAAAACTATTTTTCGGTCCATTTTTTTCATTTCCATGTCCAATGAATGTAATATTTATTGCCACAGAGCTGATGTCATCCATGCCTTTTTGTTTGAAAAATAAGGTATAGGTGGAGTGACGTTTTTCAAACACCTAGGACTTTTCGATTTTCCTATAGTGTACACCTTTTTGAACGTTCCAGTTGCATTACAAATAAATAACAAAGTAAATCTAACTTTCTGGCTTTTGTGGCCGATAGGTTGAACATCTGGCCTGTAATATGTTTTTGTTGGTAACGCTTTATAGTAAAGGGCACTCTCATCTGCATTCATTATATTTTCCGGTGAATAATCTTTTAAAAGATCGGACAAAATGTTTTCAATATAGTTTTTTGCACTGTCAGCATTGCTGTCTGAAGCCTCTCCATGATATCTCCATGCACCTATTTTGATATTCTGGCGTTTCTTCCACCTAAAAAGCCAATTGCTATCAGCCTCAAAGTTTGCAATTTTGGTTATTTCTGCTTTATTTTTCAAGATTCTATTTAGAGTCGAAACATCGCACTTATATTTTAAACAAATTGCTTTCTTTTCTAAACGGTTTTCTTCAATTTCTTTAATTATATTTATTTTATCTTTTATTGATAAAGATGTTAACTTTTTCTTACACATTTTTCTTTAAAGGTCACGTTCCAACTAACTTCCAATTAGTTTACATTTTTTGTAAAGAAACAATAGATTCGTATTGCCACTTTTGTGTTTTTTTTTCAAAAACTTTACGTTTTTTGTCTTAAAATAACGAAAAACTCATTATTTTAGCTGTTTCCAATAATTTTGTAAAGTTTACAACACTACTTAATTTTTATGTACTCGGGATTTGAAATAACCGATATCACATAAAGAGAGAAGAGAGAAAATAAAAACTTATTTTTTTTTTCTTTTTGTGTTTTGGTTCATTTTTCATATAGGCAGCTAAATGCAATTTTTTCTATGAAATCAAATCAAAGTTGCCAAAAATATGATGCACTTATCTTAAATGTGCAATGCACTTAAATGAGTGAATTTGTATTGAACTTAGTGGAATAAATACACGAAACACAAATATTGTGCACTTATCTGCAAAATGCACTTAAGTAAAAGGTAGGTAAGTCAAAACTACTGTATACCCTTTCACTTTTTTGTGAAGGGTATAAAAATCAATGAGTGTTCGAACTCACGGGAGTTAAGGTCAGACTTAACGTTTGCCTCCTTTGTTCATTAATCTAAACACACACACGCACATTTACATACCTACCAAGCATGGTTAATCATGTTCCTTTGTCCCTTGTTTAGGTAAATCTTGTTACAGATAAGAATATCTAAAACATGACGAATCATGCTAACATAAATATAGTTTAAGATAAGAAATTAAGTAAAAACATGTTTTATTATGTTTAAGAACTAACAAAGAAATGTATCAACAAAGAAATGTATCAACAAAGAAATGTATCAACAAAGAAATGTATCAACAAAGAAATGATAGTTAGGTAAAAAACAAGTAATCATGTTATCAATAAAAGAAAACTAGAATTGTAATGTTAAACTAAATTTTAGTATTTAAGAAAGTAAAAAGTAATTTGTCAGTTAGTTATGAAATAATATTGAATAACACATAGTGCTTAAGTTTCTAACTCCTAAGGAAAATAAAAAATTATACGCGTACGCGTAGAAAAATATATTTTTTTCCTTTAGTAAAAAAACTAAACTTTAATTGGCGATCCTGCCAGGAGAATAATTAAATTTATTCTTCTAAGAGCGGACCAGCGTAATCCTTGTCGCAGCAAGGACGTGAACTTTTTGTGACAGTGAAAAATTCTTCATAGGAAGAATAAGTGTAAAATTTTATAAAAAATAAATTAAAAATTAGTTATAAAAACAAAAGTAATTTTATATAAATGAGTTTTACAAAAAAACAAAAAAAAAGAGGACATCTATGATAAAAATCGCATAATAGAAGACGATATTTTAACAAAAATGGAACCGAACACAAGCAAGGATGCCCAAATAGGAATACTCACTGCCAGGCTCAGCGAAATGGAAAAAATTTGTCAGAGTTTGATGGAGAAGATGAATAGCTTACAAATTAATCCAACTTTAGCTTCAGCCCCAATAATACAGTTAAAAGACGTAGCTACCAACTACAGAACTGCATCAGACATATCATTAGAAGTTTTTAAGGCACTCCCAACGTTCGATGGCAAACAAGCTGAATACAGAGCATGGAGGGAAGATGCGTCTCGCCTAATGAACGATATCAAGGCATTTGAAGGACAAAGCCGTTATTCGGAAGCCTTGTCCATAATTAAAACAAAAAGTAGAGGAAGAGCGTCAGATGTGTTAACAAATAACAACACACCGTTCAATTTCGAAGCTATAAAAAACAGACTGGACTATACATATGCGGATATGCGTCCACAGTATGTGCTACAAGAAGAATTAAGAAGAATATCTCAAGGTAGATAGTCCCTTACGGAATACCATGATAAAATTAACCAAGCATTGAACCTTATTACATCAAAAATTTTAATGTCTGGCGAGCAACCAACCGTCACAGATGCTATGACGAGGAGTGCAAATGAAGAAGCTGTACGTGTATTCATCAGTGGCATTACAAACCCATTTATAAGATCCACACTCTATGCCAACACACTCAATGATCTAGAGCACGCCTACGCCGTAGCCAGAACAATCGAGCACGATAAACATCAAAATCTGCGATTATCATACGATGTCGAGAGACAGAATCAGCAAAGACAACATTACCCAACTCATCACAATTCCTACAATCGACGTCCGAATTATGACACTAGGAGATTCGCACCACAGCAACAGGGATACAATCAACCATACAATCAAAACCAACCGTCTAGGCCTACTCCAATGGAAACAGATTCCAGGCAAGTCGTGCAAGCACAGAGGAGAACTAACTTTCAACAAAATAATCAACACCATCCTTCCACAAACAACCAGCCATGGAAGAGGGAGCACAGCGGTAATTACCAAACAAATAAACACCAACGAATAAACCAGTCGCAACAACAAGATGACAACTCTAGTACGTATGCTGAACCGGATCAAATGGTAAATAATGTAAGAATAGATAATTTAAACTAAGAAGCGGGTTGCCCTACCTCACATTAAGTAGCGAAGTAACAAATAAGAAATACGATATTTTAATTGATACAGGAGCAACCCACAATTATATAAGAGTAAAGTGTGATTCGTCAGACAGGATTAAAATCAAACCAATTAAAATTAAAACCATAAATGGTTATTCATTTGCAAATACCAAAAGAGTGATTAAATTAATGAACAAAGAGATAACTTTCTTTGAACTTAAAGACATAGAATCTTTTGATATGATTTTAGGGATAGAAGGATTGAAAATATTAAATGCCGAAATAAGCCTTAGGGACATGACCTTAACCACCATAAGTAGTGATAGTCAACCCAAATTAAATTATATTATAGGAGATGAAAGGTACAAGGAAGAAATAGATAGAATGATAAAGGAAAATAATGGCATAGGACCATTACCCTTCACGACGACAATTGAAGCTACAATCAGAACAAAGAACGAAGAGCCAATATGGACAAAACAATACCCGTATCCTATAGCGGATAACGAGTTTGTTAACAAAGAAATAATAAAGTTACTGAACGAAGGTATTATACAAAAAAGTAATAGCCCATACAACTCTCCAATATGGACAGTCCCTAAAAAGGGTATGGACGAGCAGGGAAGACCGAAGAAACGAATGGTTATAGACTTTCAAAAATTAAATGCCAATACAATTTCAGACAGGTACATTATCCCAGATGTAAACATGACAATCCAAAATCTAGGTAAGGCTAAGTATTTTACAACTTTAGATTTGGAATCAGGCTTCCACCAGATAAGAATCGCTGAAAAAGATAGGGAAAAAACAGCTTTCTGCGTTAATGGCGGGAAATATGAATTCGTTCGTATGCCATTTGGCTTAAAAAACGCACCTTCAATATTTCAGAGATGTGTGGACGACATACTTAGGGATTACATAGGAAAATTTGCGTACGTATACATAGATGATGTACTTATATACTCATCTTCTCCCGAAGATCATATGAAACATATTAAAATAATTGTGAACGCATTGAACAAGGCCACTCTAAAAATCTCCAATGAAAAATCTAAATTTTTCCAAACAGAAGTAGAATATTTAGGTCATGTAATAAAACATAATAGAATTGCAACGAATCCAGAAAAAGTGAAGGCAATAAACAATTATCCAGTTCCAAAAACTCTAAAAGACTTAAGAGGTTTTTTAGGAATGACAGGACATTATAGGAAATTTATTAAAGGATACGCTAGCATAGCAAAACCCTTGACAGTACATTTAAGGGGAGACAACGGTCAAATAGGAAAAAACAAGAGCAAAAATACGCATATAAAACTTGACGAGCAAGCACTGAAAGCCATAGACAACTTAAAAACTTGCTTAAGAGAACAAGTAGAACTTTTCCAACCAGACTATTCAAAACCATTTGAACTAACAACTGATGCATCCAACATAGCACTTGGAGCAGTTCTTAGTCAAAATAAAAAACCAATATTTTTCTTGTCACGAACCTTAAGTAAAACAGAAGAAAACTACAGTACTAATGAAAAAGAACTTTTAGCAATCGTTTGGTCGTTACAAAAATTAAGAAACCATATCTACGGTGTAGCTGACTTAACGATCTACACCGACCACCAGTCTTTGACATTTGCGATATCCGAAAAAAACCCAAATACAAAATTAATGAGATGGAAAAACATAATTGAAGACTTTGGAGCCAAATTGGTATACAAGCCAGGTCATTTAAATGTCGTAGCCGACGCCCTTTCAAGACAGCAAGTAAACTCATCAACAATCAGTACAGTTCACTCAGCTGCAAGTTCACCCACAGACGTTATTAAAACTGTATCGCAACCTTTTAATGCGTATGCTATTCAAATTGAACTCGTACCAAATAGAAAAATAAATGAAACTCGAACTCGAACAACATTTCCGAACAAAGTTAGGCATACAGTAAACTTTACAAGTGAACAAAATTTAATTACAGAATTGAAAAAGGTATTACAGCCAAATAAAATTACTGCAATACATACTACTAGAGAAAATATTTATGCATTTGGTCCAATAATAAAAAACACTTTTAATACTGCAAATTTCGTGTTCACACCAACAAAACTAATCGATGTTAGAGAAAAAGAAAAACAAATCGAAATAGTTAAAAGAACACATAACAGAGCACACAGAGGCTATAAAAACAACATTTATGAGATAGTTGAAACTTACTACTGGCCTGAAATGAAACAACAATGCAAGGCATTTAATAAAAAGTGTACACCTTGTCTTTATGGTAAATATGAAAGAAATCCTACAAGAGAACCACTTGGAGATTCTGATATACCAATAGAACCAGGAAAATACATACACATGGACATTTACTTTAATGATAAAAAAACATTTCTAGTCGCTATCGATAAATTCTCAAAATATATTACCCTCAGAGAAATTGATTCAAGAGAACGTATGTCTGAGAAAATGGAAGAAGTTATCACAAATAATTACCCGAACTGCACACGATTAATGACTGATAATGAAAGATGTCTAAATACGCCAGCAGTGAATATGATGTGTGAAAAATATGGAATAAGAAAAATAGAAACTCCAGTCTATAGATCGACTTCTAACGGACAAGTTGAACGCGCTCATAGTACAATCTCCGAGCTAGCGAGAATATTCAAAATTCAAAACGAAACCACAATAATAGAAGAAATTTATAAAACAATCAGAGAATTAAACAACACTTTACATACAGTTACAGGATTCAAACCAATTGACATCCTATTCAACAGAATTAAGTATGATAAGAAGCAAATCCACCAAAAATTAAAAGCAGCATCAAAAAAAGTACAAGAGAGACTGAATCAAGGTACGAAACACCGAACATTTTCACCAAACGAGCAGATACTAGTAAAAATCAAAGGTGTACGGAAAAAGAAAGACGCTAGATATATTAAATACGTTGTAAAAGAAGACCGTGAGGACACTGTCTTAACTACAAGGGGAAAGATCGTGCATAAGGATAATATAAAGAATTATACCATTAATCATGATAATCATCTTCCTGACATTACTCGCAGTGGCCATACCAGAAATACAGGCGGAAACAGAAATTAAAAAACTAGATGAACAGAAATATGTTTTAACCCGGAATAATGACGTTTTTTTATTTGACGAATATTCATACCTCTTCCACGTCACAAACTTAACAAAAATAACTACAACATATCAGCAAATCTTTAACAAATATTCTTACCCCACCATCGAGGAACATATTTGGACAAAGAAAATTGAAATATTAGTAAATCAACTTAATGAACATAAACGACATACGAGATCCCTAAATTTTTTAGGATCAGCATTAAAATTCATTACGGGAAATCCAGATCATGACGATTTCATATTGATGGAAACAAAAATAAACGAATTAATAAATAATAATGAAAAACAACGTTTGGTTAACTCAAGGTTTGAAAAATTAATTGATGCATTACAAGGCCAGACTCTCGAAAGCCACCTCATCTTAGAACAAGTACATGACCAACTCTTATTACTTGTCAGAACAATTAATGCTGCAAAAAATAACGAATATTTAACCGAATCGTTAAACTTAGACGACGTAAAGGAAATAATAGATCATGAATTAATCTCAGTACCCATAATAAACATTCTAGAATACGCAGATATACATATAGCCAGGACAGGAGACTTATTTATAACTATCTATAAATATCCTATATTGAATAAGGACTGTAAACTTTTTAAAATCACTCCCATAAGCTTTAGGCACGGAAAAATTCAAACGGATGATCAAATTTCCCAATGCAATAAAGATTATGTTAGGGTAAACTTTTGCAAAAACTTTTTAGGAAGGAACATATGCCAAAGAAACAATAATACAGATAAGTGCATACTTCCGCTACTGACAAACAGAAACAGCAAGTGTACAGTTATACAAGAATATAACAAACCATTATTAGAAATTGACGAAGGCTCAATACTATTGGACGGAAACCACAAAGTAAACAATATCACCACTACGGGTATAACTTTAGTCACGTACACAGACCAGGTCACGATAGACAACAAGACATATAGAAATATTAACGACAGAATAATTAAGGCCATCCATATGAAACACGACGAAGACTTTGAAATTTTGAAAATAATAAACTCTGATACCAAATGGGCTTTTAATAACATAGACTCATTAAAAAAATTCTCTATTCCATTTGAACAGCACCCAATCAAGTCTTTCATTTTTTGTATATTAACCCTGACACTCTTAATAATAATAATTTTTTCAATAATAAAAATAGTAACTTGCATAACAGTATGGAAACACAAAATTGCAATCCGTAAAATTGAAAAAGCATATATTATGGAATTGCAACGTATTAGGAAAGATCGGGACGATCTTGCTTAACCCAGGGGGGAGTTAAGGTCAGACTTAACGTTTGCCTCCTTTGTTCATTAATCTAAACACACACACGCACATTTACATACCTACCAAGCATGGTTAATCATGTTCCTTTGTCCCTTGTTTAGGTAAATCTTGTTACAGATAAGAATATCTAAAACATGACGAATCATGCTAACATAAATATAGTTTAAGATAAGAAATTAAGTAAAAACATGTTTTATTATGTTTAAGAACTAACAAAGAAATGTATCAACAAAGAAATGTATCAACAAAGAAATGTATCAACAAAGAAATGATAGTTAGGTAAAAAACAAGTAATCATGTTATCAATAAAAGAAAACTAGAATTGTAATCTTAAACTAAATTTTAGTATTTAAGAAAGTAAAAAGTAATTTGTCAGTTAGTTATGAAATAATATTGAATAACACATAGTGCTTAAGTTTCTAACTCCTAAGGAAAATAAAAAATTATACGCGTACGCGTAGAAAAATATATTTTTTTCCTTTAGTAAAAACACTAAACTTTAATTCGGGCGATGTGTTAACACCTTTTTGTTACACGGTACCTGTTCGATTTCTATGAACACAGACCCACAAACCCGGAGGTAGAGTTAATATAAAGTATTTTTTATTTATTTTATATTAAACCCACAAAAAACAAAGAGAATGCAAAGCAACAGACAAATGTACATATCTACATACATTGTTATGTTTGTACATAAGCTACATACGTTGCTGTCTTGCTATCTCATTTTTATATATGTACGTATAACCACGTCACTATTCTCTTTGCTATGCATAAGACAAAACCGAAGATCAACATAAAACACTTTTTTAATATTACTCCAAATTAATACTCCGAATTAAAACACTTAACTCTCCGCTCGCCGATATCGGATCGCCTTAATTTTTAGCCTAAACTCTTCGTCGAAACCCGCACTAGCGTTTTAATCCAAAAATTAATAAAATCGGCTATGAATTTCCGGAGAAAATCGCGTGGGAAAATTATATGAAAATCGCCCAATAATCACTTTCAATACCGACTGCCAAGCAACAACAACAAACAAATTTTTACACTTACACTTGTGTATGTATTGAAACTGATAGTTTACTGCCCTAGAGGCGCGCGTATAGATGTTACCACATCAATAATTTGACAATAACATAAATCGTAAGTTAATGATCTGTGATATATGTACCATAACATTTAAACTATTTTACAATATTTTTATACCCTCCAAAAAAGAATTTGGAGGGTATATTCACTTTGTCATTCCGTTTGTAACGCATCGAAATATCCATCTCAGACCCCATAAAGTATATATATTCTTGATCAGTGATGAAATCTAAGACGAACTGAGCATGTCCGTCCGTCCGTCCGTCTGTGGAAATCACGATTCAGTCCAAACGAAAAGAGCTAGACTCTTGAAATTTGGCATAAATATATTTTAAAACTTAGAGCAGGTTAAGTTCGAAGATGGGCTAAATCGGGCAAAAGGGAAAAAAGTTCCCCTAAGAAGAACTAAACCAACCCAGAAAAAACAACATATTTTTTATAGTTTTTTGGTTATTTTGTTAAGCAAATTATATATTTTTATGTCAAATACGGTCCAACGCCTTAAGCTTGGAGCCATTAAATAAAATAAAAATATTTTTTGACCCCGCCCACTTCAGTGGGCGTTATTATAGGCAAAAATAGCATAAAAATTTAACAAATTGTTTTACTTAAGCCTACATTCCTTAAAAATAACACTTTTAAGCTTTAATGACGAAGCTGAGACGAAACCTGGTACTACTCTGCCCTACCCCCTCCTTCCCCTTCGCCCCCTAAATGACCCTACCAAAAAAATTTTTTATTTTAAATTTTGTATATAATCATCCCAAGCATTTATCTTTAGAGTTTTATGACTGCCGATTTCTGCCCCCCCCCCCTCTTCCTTTGCCCCCAAAATGACCCTACCAAAAAAAAAATTTTTTTTTTTAATTTTGTATATAATCATCCCAAGCATTTATGTTTAGAGTTTTATGACTGCCGATTTCTGCCCTAGCCCCCCCCCGCTTCTTCCTTTGCCCCCTAAATGACCCTACCAAAAAAAAAATTTTTATTTTAAATTTTGTATATAATCATCCCAAGCATTTATCTTTAGAGTTCTATGACTGCCTGTTGCTGCCCTACCCCCTCCTCCCCCTTTGCCCGCTAAATGACCCTATCAAAAAAAAAGAAATTTTAATTTTGTATATAATTATCCCAAGCATTTATTTTTAGAGTTTTATGACAAAGGTGAAATGTTTCCCCCACAGCCCTTGCCAGAGCGACCCCGCCAAAAAACAGTTTTTATAGCCTCCAAAGAGAATTGTGATGACTTCACAATTTAGTCACGCATTGCTGGACTAAGACGGTCTAGCAATGCCCATACGTTCGTCTGTGGAAAACATGATATTGTATATTTTTAAACCCCACCCCCTTTGGTGGGCGTTGACGTACGATATTATATAAAGGAACTCTGTCCCACCAAGTTAAACATTCCAAATTCACTTACTAAATATTTGGAGGGTATTTAAGATTCGACCCGGTCGAATATAACGTTTTTACTTGTTTATATATATTTTGTGCTACATACAACAAGTAAATAACACCCCTGAAGAAGTTTGCAAAAAACAAACGAAACATTGGGTAAAAAAATTAATATGATATAGTTTTTATTCATATTTGATGATAAATATTGTTGACCACTTTAATCAATCATATTTTGAAATGATCCAAGTTGGCTATATTTTTGACGACTCTCGAGTTTAGTAGCCAATTCAAATTTGGTTCAATTGATCATATTGAAATATGAGTCACTCTTGAAGTTTATGATATTATGAACTTGTGGACCGAACTTTTGACGAATGCATACCGTTGCTTCACTTCTGGCGGATCTTGGTCTGTTAACTTCGATAACAAAATATTTTTGGGATGGGAAAAGTACGCGTTATTTTCTATTGACGGATGAAGGACCTCTTGTACGTCGTCTGGCAATTGACGAATCAAGAAGCTGTAAATATCGAAGATATGATAAAAAGGCTACCCCTCCGTTCGGCAAACAAAAAAATATATATTTCTTTTTTGTTATGAAATTTTTATTTGACATATTGTTGTCACAATACTATTTTAAAAAAAATTTATTTGTTGGTAGACAAGGAATGTCTATATGCATTTCATTGGTGCTTTACCAAATCATCAGTAGACTTTAACCACAGTTTTGAAAAGTTAAAAACCTCTTATCTTATGCATATACTTCTGAAAACCATCTGAGAATTCACAATTTGTACATTACAAACAATTTTCAAAAATCACAACAGAATAAGCATAGTAGGCCTTGAAACTCATACAAAACTAAACCAACAAATAAATTATATTCGATATGAATCTATTTTATTTTTCTATAAAATAGAGTCATTCCGTGAAGGGCCGTGGGGAAGACGTTTCAGCTCTGCAAGATCAGAGAACATCTCAGCTTCTTATAGGCTTAAGGAATAAAAACTTTTCAAAATGTTCACTATTTTTGCATATAATATCGTAAGTCAACGCCCACTAAAGAGAGCGGGGTCCCAAAATGTTTTCCACAGACGACCGTAGGGGCATTGCTAGATCGCCTCATACTTCATCAGTGATCAAAAATATATATATATACTTTATGGGGTCAAACTCTCTTTGGAGGGTATTAAAATTCTACTTTGGCGGAATCGCGCTGGCAAGGGCTGTGGGGGAGACATTTCACCTTTGTCATAAAACTCTAAAAATAAATGTTTGGGATAATTATGTATGAATTTTTATTAGTCGAACTTTCTTATGTAAATTGTTAATTTTTTCAACGGACTTAAGTTCGAGTTTGCATGACTGCAAATGATTTTTTATTATTTTATTAATAAATGAATTTGTTCAAATTCTATTTATTATTTTATATTAAGATTGGAATATTAACAATATTTTCAATAATCATCAAACCAGCAGAACGCTGATGAGATGGCGTAGCGTCCTCGAAATCAGTACTGATCCGTTCTGCTGGTTTGATGATTATTGAAAATATTCTTAATATTTCAATCTTAATATAAAATAATAAATAAAATTTGAACAAATTCATTTATTAATAAAATAATAAAAAATCATTTGCAGTCATGCAGACTCGAACTTAAGCCCGATGAAAAAATTAACAGTTTGGGATAATTATATACAAAGTTAAAAAAAATTTTTTTTTTGATAGGGTCATCGAAGGGCAAAAGGGGAGGAGGGGGTAGGGCAGAGTAGTACCAGGTTATGTCTCAGCTTCGTCATTAAAGCTTAAAAATGTTATTTTTAAGGCTTAAGTAAAACAATTTGTTAAATTTCTACACTATTTTTGCATATAATAACGTCCACTAAAGGGGCGGGGTTCAAATATAGACAATATCGTGTTTTCCATAGATGAACGTATGGGCATTCCTAGACTTCACTGATCAAGAATATATATACTTCATGGGGTCCAATTCTCTTTGGAGGGTATCAAAATTGTATCTGGCAAGGGCTGTGGGGGAGACATTTCACCTTTGTTATAAAACTCTAAAAATAAATGTTTGGAGGGTATTAAAACTGTATTTTGGCGTGGTCGCTCTAGGAAGGGGTTGTGGGGAAGACATTTCACCTTTGTCATAAAACTTTAAAAATAAATGTTTGGGATAATTATACACAAAATTAAAAAAAAAAAATTTTATAGGGTCATTTAGGGGGCAAAGGGGGATAAGGGGCAGAGCAGAGTAGTACCAAGTTACGTCACAGCTTCGTTATTAAAGCTAAATATTTTATTTTTAAAGGATATAGGTTTAAGTAAAACAATTTGTTAAATTTTTACACTATTTTTGCATATAATAACGCCCACTAAAGAAGGCGGGGTCCAAAAACTATATATTTTTTATTTTATGGCTCCAAGTTTAACGCGTTGGACCTTCTTTAATACAAAATATATCATTTTCTAAAGAAAATTACAAAAAAACTTTAAAAATTATGTTGTTTTTTAGAGGTTGGTTTAGTTCTTCTTAGTGGAACTTTTTTCCCTCTTGCCTGATTTAGCCCATATCCTTCAAGATATATTTATACCAAATTTCAAGAGTCTAGCTCTTTTCGTTTGAACTGAATCGGGATTTCCACAGACGGACGGACGGACATGCTCAGTTCGTCTTATACCGCTGACAGACATAGGATTTCTATACCACATTAGTATTCTATACTACATGTGTGTCAACCTATACTACAATTAAACCACAAAATAATGTGGTTTATATCTGGTTTCAATACTACGAAAATATACGTAGTATTAACCCATTTTACACCCTTTAGCTTTGTTCAATTGCATTGGGAATGAGTCATCGTCCAATTTCGCCACTTCGACTTTCGAGAAGTTCGACGCCCCAACCTTATTAAGAAAAATGTCCATGAATATGTATAGTTATAATGGATTTATAAACCATAAAGACTTACACGTGTCCAAAAACGCCTGTACTTTTTTATTATTTTAGAATGAAAAAAGCATATTCTTCTTTTAAGGCGATTGTACATAATTAACGAATAGCGAAAACACAATTTCTTTTTTCGCATAAAATATGCAATTTTGTTGTTATTATTAACAATTATGCTAAAAAGTTTTTCTTTCTCCATTTTTTTTATTACACGAAAATAAAAACAAAAATATTAGTATATATACCACATGTCTGTCATGCCAAAGTAGTATCAAAAACCATAGTATTTATATCATGGTATACAAATCCTATGTCTGTCAGGGGTATTAGATTTCATCACTGATCAAGAATATATATACTTTATGGGGTCTCATATGGATATTTCACTGCGTTACAAATGGAATAACAAAGTGAATATACCCACCATATTCTTTTTTGGAGGGTATAAAAAGCATATACACGAGATGTACACGAGTACACTCATAGTTGTTCACAAGTAGAAGGTGCACACGATGAAAGAAAGACAATGTCTATAATGTATTCAAGGTGTACATTGTATTAAAGGTGTACATTAAATTTTTTTTTACATTTCTGAGATCTCTGATATATATCTATATATATATATATATATATATATATATATATATATATATATATAAACAAAATGGTCCACGTATGTAATGTAATGGCGTGAGAACGGCTGGAGCGATTTGGCTGATTTTTTTTATTCGTTTCGAAATTTTCAGGAGATGGTTTGTATGAAAAAAATTATAAAATGTTCCGAAAAATTCATTAATTCATCTTCTGCTTGCTTTTGTTGTTGTGAACACAAATAAGTTATTCACGACTCGACATGTTTGTTCGAACTGGTTTGACAAAGCTATGTGGTTGTAAGTTGTACATCTTTCCTTTTAATTTTACTGATTGTGTATACGAATTTGTATAAGTTAACGATACAAAAGTCAACTGCAGTGGAATAAACAAAACAAACATTTTTGCTGACGCTACACTGTGTCACGAGGCTGGCCAAAAATGGTTAAAGTCAATGTTAGAATTTGAACGTTTTTGTATTATTATATTTTTTTAACACTCTGGTTAGATGATATCTAAAATATCTTATTAAATTGTTTACAAATTTATATATATAGTGGTTATAGTGGTTCAAAGTCAAGGTTTGTGTACAGCATACGAAATTTATGGGAAAATCCCAAATTTCATGTTCATTTATAATACTAAAAATTTAAGTATTTGAATGTAACGGCTACCAAAATTTTTAACAGGGTGGTAAGTGATGCTTCTAGTTATAATTACAACATGTTTTTGTTTACAAATATTGATCATATGTCAGATCCCGTTAGAAAAAGAGAGTGAGACATTGTCAAGATTTTTCAGCAACAGCGAACTTTCATAGAGCATTTAAAAGAAAGTAGAGATAACACTTTTCCAATTTTTTGGTATTTTGTAGCTACAAGTATGTATTTTAATATATTTAAAATTCAGCTGCTCGATTTTGCACGAATTTCTTTTATGATTGTTTTTCAGTGTCAACCTCATTGCGGATTCGCACTATTTTTCAATTGTGGCTAGAGATAAAGCAAAACAGACCATGCGATGTTATGCATCATGTTAAAGATTTTGTCGAAAAGCATTTTAAACGAGTATTATTAGAAAGTGAACAACAGAAAATAAAGCTTACTCTATTAAAATTCTCTAACAATTGGTCTAAATATCATCGCATTAGAGAAAGATTTGAAACTGAGTTGAGTGACTGGCTAGATAGCGAACTATTTTGTGAAATCATTTGTAATGTAAGTATCCGTGTAAAGTTTTGGTATTGCAAGAAAACTTAATTATTTTATACTATATTAGGAATCAAGTACAAGTCGTAAAGGCCGACCGAATGTCTCTTATGAAGAGGGTTCAATGCGAACAAAAAGGAGGCGAGTGGAGGAACTTGTCGCTTCTACTTCATCTGAAGCTCTTAAAAAAGCCGCAGAAAGGTTAACAGGTTCAAATACTAATGAAAAAATTTCTGTTGAAAGTGCTCTAGCATTATACATTGATATGGATTTATCTATGAAGCAGTACAATATGATGAGGAAAGTACTAAATTCTATTCACAAAGATTGCTTTCCATCATACTATATGATTGCAGAGTCTAAAAAAAAGATTTTGCCTGATGACATTCAATTAACAGAATCTTCTGCAGAGGTACCCTTACAGAAGATTTTGGATAAAACCGTAAGAAGCATTTTAGATGTTAATGATATTGATACCAAGAATGATATAGTCCTGGAATGCAAGTGGGGATTTGATGGCAGTAGTGGGCATAGTGTATACAAACAAAAATTTCAAGATGAGGAAGCTAGTGATGAATTTATGTTTGTAACTTCCTTCGTTCCTTTACGCTTGTTGGATTGGGCAGATGACCAAATAGTTTGGGAAAATGATAGACATTCATCTTGGAGGTTATGTAGACCACTTAAAATTATTTTTACAAAAGAGAATCCAAGTGTAATACAATCAGTAAGGGATAGCATAAATACAGAAATTGAAGGCCTAGATACATATAATTACATTTCAAAAACACAAAAATCTTAACGTTCACTATAAAATGATAGATGGTGCAGTTTTAATTGTATTAAGTGGAAACAGTAGTAGTTCAACTTGTGCTTTATGTGGAGCTAAGCCATCTGAAATGAACAGCTTATCGATTTTCGAAAGGCCTGTGAATGAGCAGTGCTATCAGTACGGATTGTCAACATTACATGCATGGATCAAATGTTTTGAATGCATTTTGCATATTTCTTACAAACAGCCTATAAAGAAATGGAGAGTGGTAGGAAAAGAAGATAAAGATCAGGTTGCTGAGCAAAAGAGAAGTATTCAAGCAAAATTTAAGTCTGATATGGGTCTTATAGTTGATAAGGTTAAGACGGGGTATGGCACAACGAATGATGGCAATACTGCAAGGCGCTTCTTTTCCAATGTCGAACTTTCAGCTCAGATTACTAATGTAGATGTAAGCTTAATAAAAAATTTTTCTATTATTTTAAGAACACTTTCAAGTGGTCATTATATACATACATCAAATTTTGAAAAGCTTTTAAAAGATACAGCACTTTTATATTTCAAATTATATCCTTGGTATTATATGCCTGCAACTGTGCATAAAATTCTAGTTCATGGTATAGATTTTATTAAATATTCCACTATTCCCATTGGAATGTTATCAGAAGAAGCAATAGAGACAAGTCATAAAATTATAAGAAATGCAAGATTGAAACATACGAGAAAAATAAGTAGGATTGCCTCCATGGGAGACCTACTAAATTATCTTATTCTGCAGTCAGAGCCATCAATTTCGATGCATAGTCAGAAAATACTTTTAAGGAAAAGTGATATAAATGATCTGAAAGAGTATTTAGTTACAAAAGAAACATTTCAGAGCATAAAAACAGCGAATCTGGTAGAATCTGAAAGTGATGACAGTGATAGTTGTTAATATAATTTGATTGCCTGTAATACCTACTATGTATATATTTTATGTGTGTATGTATATTGAATATGTTATGTTAAATAAATAAAATTCATGTTTTTAAATTTCTTTTCACTGAATTAATAATTTTTGTAAAATTTTGCTCTTATATGATCACAATTTACAAATTAAAATAATTTTTTACTAAATATGTTTACAAGCAAAATTTCAATCTTATCGGATCGGAACAGATAAAAATAGGAAACTTATTGAAAAAGTTAAAAAAATGTGAAAGAGGTATTGACAATTTTCGTGGATAAGTTGCATCTTTTACGTATCAAAGATATAAGGGTGGTGGGCGTGTCCTTTGAGATAATGTCATAAAATTTATCAAAGTTATCCGGAATATATCAGAGACCAATCGAGCCAAGTTTTGTTCAATTCCAGAAACAACTTTGGAAAATATAAGGTTTTTTCATTACAGGATATATGAGAGGTGGGCGTGTCCTTTGAGATAATGGCATATAACTCACCACAATTATCAGTAATATATTAGAGACAAATCGAGCCAAATTTAGTTCAATTCCAACAACAATTTTGGAAAATATAAGTTTTTTTCATTTCAGGATATATGGGAGGTGGGCGAGTCCTTGGGCCGATTTTTTCAAAATTTCGTTTTTTTCCTTTCCTACTTATAATAGTAATGTGTACCAATTTTCATTCTTCTACGATAACTCCTTCTATTTTTGGCCGCCGTTTATATGAAAACACGACACTGTGCGCTATGTCTGCAACGTTTAAGTGTGTTGTGGGAACATCCGCTCTACAATTCCAGGAATAACATCAGGTGATGTTGGACAACAGTAAAATAAGAATTTAATATAAAATATAGCTTTCTTTAATTTTAAGTTAGTGTTAATTCTACTTTCAATAAAAGAGTTCACTCCGCAAAAAAATTTTAATATTTTTTAAACATAAAAAACTCCGAAAATATTAATTGGCGCCCGAGCAGGAACCCAACGAGATCGTGTAAAAGTAAATTGAACGCACGAGCCGAAGTTGGGGTAATAAATCCTTGGCGAAGGCTCCTTAGTAGAAAACGAAATGGCGGGTATTAAATGTCGCTGCCTGTCAAGCACATTAATAAGTAAAAATTTAAATCAATGAAAGCTGACAAATAAGTGAAGATTAAATTGACTAATAAGTTGTGCCCTCATTACCAAGTTTGTCTACATACTTTTGACGGAACAGATTAGTTTTGGTTAAAATGTTGGTCTTTTATGGAATAATATATAAAAAATACCATTTCGTCGGAAAATTTAGAGTTTCAGACTACGTTAAACTAAGTTTAAACTTAATACATATCTCAAAAATTCGCTCTAAAAGTTTAAACCATTGAAAGCTAACAAATAAGTGAAGACTAAATTGGCTAATAAGGGAAAATTTAAATCACTGGAAGTTGACTAATAAATGAAAATTAAAGGATTACACGCCATAGCAATTTTTAACAACAAAAGAAAGGTACATTACTCAATCATAAGGAGTGTCCACTCTATCATCACAAGGATATTTTGGCAGCAGTATACCCAAAATGATCCATATTCTATACTATTTATAATTTAAGTTATAAGTTATTTTTATACCCTCCAAAAAAGAATTTGGAGGGTATATTCACTTTGTCATTCCGTTTGTAACGCATCGAAATATCCATCTCAGACCCCATAAAGTATATATATTCTTGATCAGTGATGAAATCTAAGACGAACTGAGCATGTCCGTCCGTCCGTCTGTGGAAATCACGATTCAGTCCAAACGAAAAGAGCTAGACTCTTGAAATTTGGCATAAATATATTTTGAAACTTGGAGCAGGTTAAGTTCGAAGATGGGCTAAATCGGGCAAGAGGGAAAAAAGTTCCCCTAAGAAGAACTAAACCAACCCAGAAAAAACAACATAATTTTTAAAGTTTTTTGGTTATTTTGTTAAGCAAATGATATATTTTTATGTCAAATACGGCCCAACGCCTTAAACTTGGAGCCATTAAATAAAATAAAAATATTTTTTGACCCCGCCCACTTCAGTGGGCGTTGTTATAGGCAAAAATAGCATAAAAATTTAACAAATTGTTTTACTTAAGCCTACATTCCTTAAAAATAACACTTTTAAGCTTTAATGACGAAGCTGAGACGAAACCTGGTACTACTCTGCCCTACCCCCTCCTTCCCCTTCGCCCCCTAGATGACCCTACCAAAAAAAAAAATTTTTTTTTAAATTTTGTATATAATCATCCCAAGCATTTATCTTTAGAGTTTTATGACTGCCGATTTCTGCCCTACCCCCCCTCCACCTCTGCCCCCTAAATGACCCTACCAAAAAAAAAAATTTTTTTAATTTTGTATATAATCATCCCAAGCATTTATCTTTAAAGTTTTATGACTGCCGATTTCTGCCCTAGCCCCCCCCCCCCTCTTCCTTTGCCCCCTAAATGACCCTGCCAAAAATTTTTTTTTATTTTAAATTTTGTGTATAATCATCCCAAGCATTTATTTTTAGAGTTTTATGTCTACCTGTTTCTGCCCTACCCCCTCTTCCCCTTTGCCCTCTAAATGACCCTATAAAAAAAAAGATATTTTTATTTGGTATATAATTATCCCAAGCATTTATTTTTAGAGTTTTATGACAAAGGTGAAATGTTTCCCCCACAGCCCTTGCCAGAGCGACCCCGCCAAAATACAGTTTTTATACCCTCCAAAGAGAATTGTGATGAAGTCTAAGACGGTCTAGCAATGCCCATACGTTCGTCTGTGGAAAACATGATATTGTATATTTTTGAACCCCGCCCCCTTTAGTGGCCGGTCGAATATAACGTTTTTACTTGTTTTTTTTACATTATAAAAGGTTTAAATAAGAATAAAGTTGATCAATTTATTTAGGTATTAATGTAAAATTAGAATTTGTAACAGTGAATAATCTTCAAATAATAAATTTTTCTTTTGTTTAATATTAACATTTTCGTTTGATTAATCACAATAATTTTGTAAATATATTATTAAAAGTGTATCTTTTAAAGTTCATATTTATCTTTTATATAAATATATATATATATATATATATATATATATATATATATATATATAAATATATATATAAATGAAATTTATTTGTTGGTGGTTAAGCAATGTCTATATGCATTTCATTGGTGCTTTACCAAATCGTCAGTAGACTTTAACCACAGTTTTGAAAAGTTAAAAACCTCTTATCTTATGCATATACTTCCGAAAACCATCTGAGAATTCACAACTTGTAAATTACAAACTATTTTCAAAAATAACAACAGAACAAGAACATAGGCTTGCAACTCATACAAAACTAAACCAACAAATAAAGTATGTTTGATACGAATCTATTTTATTTTTCTACACCTTTATACAATCAGAAATCCATTGGATAACAAGAAAAGTATTTATAAGGCAAAATGAAAAATAAAATTTAAATCAAAATGTTATTAAGTTTTTTTATCTAACACATTGTTGTCACAATACTAATATATAAATGAAATTTATTTGTTTATTTATATATTAGTATTGTGACAACAATGTGTTAGATAAAAAAACTTAATAACATTTTGATTTAAATTTTATTTTTCATTTTGCCTTATAAATACTTTTCTTGTTATCCAATGGATTTCTGATTGTATAAAGGTGTAGAAAAATAAAATAGATTCGTATCAAACATACTTTATTTGTTGGTTTAGTTTTGTATGAGTTGCAAGCCTATGTTCTTGTTCTGTTGTTATTTTTGAAAATAGTTTGTAATTTACAAGTTGTGAATTCTCAGATGGTTTTCGGAAGTATATGCATAAGATAAGAGGTTTTTAACTTTTCAAAACTGTGGTTAAAGTCTACTGACGATTTGGTAAAGCACCAATGAAATGCATATAGACATTGCTTAACCACCAACAAATAAATTTCATTTATATATTAGTATTGTGACAACAATGTGTTAGATAAAAAAACTTAATAACATATAAATATATATATATATATATATATATATATATATGTATATATATATATATATATATATACATATATATATATATATATATATACATATATATATATATATATATATATATATATATATATATATATATATATATATATGTGTGTGTGAGTGTGTGTGTGTATTTGACCTATATTAACACTTGTACATATGTCTATCTATAAGTAAATTAAAAGTTTATTTTCTACATATGAGACCAACAAATTGCAAAAAAAGAAGAAATGATTTTCTCCTTTTTTCTCTTGTATTTAAATAAATAAATTGATACATGGCGCTGAAGTGAACATACGTTAAACAAGTAAAAACGTTATATTCGACCGGGCCGAATCCTAAATACTATTTAAATATTTTGTAAATAAAAACTCTATTTTTATTCTTATTAAAATTTATATTTTTATACTGTTTGCCGTAAGTAAACAAGAAAAAAAATTATTTGAACATGGTCGTTTCCAATATGTTGGAATGAGCACGACTGAGACATCAGCATAAACCAATTTACGTATTAATATTTTACTACAAGGTGCAAAAAGATACTGAGATAAGTTAAAAATGTGTAACCTGTTGGGTTACAGTTCTTGTAAGACATTTCTGTGCCCAATTTCAAAACCCTATACAGAGTCACTCTAAGAAAGGCCGTGGGAGAAATATCTCACCTAAATCGTAAAAACTTAAAAACTAGATTTTCAGGGTAGTTAAGTGAAAAAAAAAAATTTTTTTTATAAGTCATTTAAGGGTAAGGTTGGCGAAGATCAGAGAAGTTTCTAAATAAAATTTTTAAGGAATGTAGGCTTAAGGAATACAATTTGTTAAATGTTTACACAATATGTAATTTCAACGCCCACTAAAGGGGGCGGGGTCGAAAAATAGATTATATATATATATTATATATATATATATATATATATATATATATATATATATATATGTATATATAAATATATATTTTTTTTAAATCTTTTATTCGACATATTGTCTCAATTAAATTAGTGCTTTTTGTTTGTTATGTGGTCAAGTATGTCTGCATTTCATTGGTTCTTACACCAAATCATCAGTAGACTTTAACCTAATTTCAAAATAACAAAACCCCTTCGCTTATACATATATTTTTGTTTTCGGAAAAACATAATCGATTTATATCGAATAAAATTTTTATGTTGTCTTTTCTTGAATTTCAAATCCAATGCTTTTGCTTGCGTAATTCTTAATTCATTTTTGGGAGTTAATGTGATTTTTTTATTTTTTTGTATATGAAATATATAATTACTACACTTAGTGCCAAAATAGCTAAGCTAGGCCATTAAAAGCGTAGTTGTTTTTTATGAAATCTGATTTTTTCGATCGTCTGAATATTTTCGATCTGATTAAATACTATTTCATCAAACGTTAGCTGAGATGTAATATTATTTAAATTAAAGTTATTGGTTATTAAAAAATGTTGTTTAAACTTATCATAAAAATTACTATACATACCTCCATTTATTTCTAATTTACAATCATTAAATGTTATCAGTTGATTTGCTTTTAAATTGAGTTTTATATTATTGCAAATACTATTAACTATGGAATTTATGTGATTTTCATACACTCAAAAAAAGAATATGGAGGGCATATTCACTTTGTCATTCCGTTTGTAACGCAGCGAAATTCCCATCTGAGAGCCCATAAAGTATATATATTCTTGGTCAGTAATGAAATCTAAGACCATCTGAGCATGTCCGTCCGTCAGTCTTTGGAAATCACGATTCAGTCCAAATGAAAAGAGCTAGACTCTAGAAATTCGGAATAAATATATCTTGAAGGATAGCACAGATCAAGTTCGGAGATGGGCTAAATCGGGCAAGAGTGAAAAGGTTCCCCTAAGAAGAACTAAACCAACCTCTAAAAAACAACATAATTTTTAAAGTTTTTTTGTAATTTTGTTAAGCAAATGATATATTTTTAGAAGGACCAACGCGTTAAACTTGCAGCCATAAAATAAATAAGACCCCGCCGGCGTTATTATATGCAAAAATAATGTAAAATTTAACAAATTGTTCTACTTAAGCCTACATTCCTTAAAACTAAAATTTTTAAGCTTTAATGACGAAGCTGAGACTTAACCTGGTACTACTCTGACCTACTCCGTCCTCCCCCTTTGCTCCCTAAATGACCCTATCAAAAAAACCAATTTTTTTAAATTGTGTATATAATTATCCCAAATAATATATTGTTCTATTTTTTCAGTCCTTGATTATTTTATTTTATTTTAATTTATATTGAGCTTGAGGCTTATTTTTATAAAAATTATTTATTTTATATTTAGTTCAATATTTCGATATCCTCTGGATATCTTCTTCAGGATAAAATTATTTATAATAATTTAACAATAACAAATTTTTTTTTTATAAATTATATAAACTTAAATATTTTTGTTTTTGTTGTTTTTTTTTTGTTTTTATATAAAAATTTGAAAATGAATGAAAAATTTGTTCATACATATTAAAAACATTTCAAAATTGAAACTTTTTTCTTTCCTGTCTACATTATGAAAATTGAAATTTGAAAAATGAGGAAATGAATATAATAATTGATAAAATTTGAACACATTCTAGTTTACCCTATGATCATTTTAATAATCTATTTTTGTAAATCAAATGTCTATAATTCTGTGCTACACTATCAGTGTCAGCCTTAAAATTAATTCTTTTGTCTAATGGTACATTTATTATCTGTAACATTTCTAACATATAGCGATGTCTTTACCTATTTTCAGAATTTAAAATGGATATATTTTCAAAATCTGGATAGTGATTTGAATCACGACAATGTAAAGATAGTGCTGTTTTTTGTGTAGAAGTATAATTCCTATATTTTAAGTTTGATCTATGTCCCGTTAATCTGGTCTTAAGTTTATTTTGTGTTGTACCTATATAAACTTTATTAAAAATTTCATTGTCTTTTCCCTTACATGGAATTTTATAAACAACATTTGACTTTTCTAATTTATCTATCTTGTCTTTAATAGTACTAAATAATTTACCTAGTGTATTAAATGATTTGTGTGCCATTCTATATTTGTTTTTATTTAAAATATCTGATTTTTCTACTCTTTCTGAAACTATTGGATTATATGTCATAGATTTATAAATCTTTGGTTCAATATTATTGTTTGTGTAATTTATATTATTTCGTCTGTAATATTGCCCTATTAAATTACAAGCTAATCCTACAGGAAAATCATTATTAACTAAAATTTCTTTAATAATATTTTTATTCTTATTATGAAATTTTGCATCACTTACACCTAGTATCCTATCTATTAAATTCTTTGCTGTATTAATTACAATTCTCTTTGGATGTTTAGAATAATAATTAATAATTCTACCTGATGATGTTGGTTTCTGATACCAATCTATAGATAAACTATTGTTACTACGTATGATCAATGTGTCTAAGTAAGGAAGTTTATTATTCTTTTCTATTTCAACAGTAAATTTAATGTCTGAATGAAAAGAGTTAAGTGATGCTAGTATACTGTCTAGTTCAGATTCTAAAATTATACAAAATATATCATCAACATATTTAGTTATAATTTTAGGTTTAACTGATGATTGCCCTATACACTTTTTCAATAATTCTTCCATAACAATATCAGCTACTATTGGAGATGCTGGGGATTCCATAGGAAGGCGTTTATTTTGCATATAAATTTTATTATTATATTTAAAATATCTATTATCTATTATGCAAAACTTTACTATTTTTAAAAATAAATCTTTATCTAAATTAGTAAATCCTTCAATATTAACAAAATTTTCTTCTATAATACTAATTGCCAATTCAATGGGTATACTCGGAAATAATGAAACAACATCAAATGACACCAATATTTCATTACTATTTATTTTAATATTCTCTATCTTTTTCCTAAATTCCAATGAGTTCTTAATATTATAAATAGAATGTTTAGTCATATTTTTTAAAATATTTGTAATATATTTACTAAGTTGATAAGATGGAGAATTCATAAATGAACAAATTGGTCTTAATGGGAAATTACCTTTATGAATTTTTGGTAATCCATATAATCTTGGTGCAATTGATGTGTTTGATTTCAAAAAATATTTAAGTTTATATAATTTATAAAAAAATTTTGTTATTGTTAAATTATTATAAATAATTTTATCCTGAAGAAGATATCCAGAGGATATCGAAATATTGAACTAAATATAAAATAAATAATTTTTATAAAAATAACCCTCAAGCTCAATATAAATTAAAATAAAATAAAATAATCAAAGGCTGCAAAAATAGAACAATATACTACAGAAGAAGAGCACGAGTAAGAATCAGAATAAATTCAAGAAATAAATTAAGATACAAGATTTTCAAAAAAACCGTCAAGATTGTGAAATTAGAAATACGTTTTTTAAAAAGGAAGAGCAAGATTAGAAGAAGAATTTCAAGAAACAAAAAAGAAGAAAATAAGTCTGAATTTATAGGCAAGAAGAATTATAATAATCAAAATACCTTTAAGAAAAGAGTTTAAATTTTTCAAATAAAATGAACTACTCTTGGTTTAAGAAAAATGCAGAAGTAAGAAGAGTTATTAATAGGTACAAGAAAGTGAGAGACAAAATTATTAAGTTTAAATCGAATATAACATTTCTTATTCGTTGCCGTAATGCAGGTATCGTTCCAAATTTTGTAAGGAATTCTACTAATAATATTTATAATCTTTTTCATGTAAATGGACAACGGATGATACAAAATCCCATTTCAAAATATTTGGAAGTTGTTCAAAATAGAATTTTAAATTTTACAATTAAGGAGAGACACGAGCTACTTAAGGATTCTCAAAGGGAAATATTAATAATTGAACATAAATTAAGAAGATTTTTGAATAATGAGGAAATGGAGAGATTTTTGGAATTTTAAGATAGCATAGCAAATTCTTTAAATAATAAAGTTAAACAGGTACATAAAAAGAAATTTGATAATTTAAGTGATTTACAGAGAAGACAATTAGGCATAAAGTTTAATAAAAAGTGGTTCATAAACAAAACGGACAAAAATATTCCAACTGATATTCAGAGAACTCTTTCTTTAGGGAAGAAATATGCTCTACCAATAAATAAAGATCAATTTCCTATATTAAAAATTATATCAGATGGTGAAGATTTAGTACAGACAATAGAAGGAAAGGAAGAACAAGAAGTAGCAAGAGCAAGATTATGACTATAATAGATGACCAAATGAATAAGATAAAATTAAATAATAGGGATAAATTTATTCTTAATAATGTAAGAGATGCAAAAAAATTTTTGAATAATAGAGACATACTTGTTTTGGATGCTGATAAAGGTAATACAACGGTTGTAATAAATAGAATAGATTATATTTCAAGAATGAAGGATATTGTTGAAAATACTTCAGCATACAAAGTTTTAGAAAATGATCCAACAAATAGGTTACAGAAAATAAATAATGAAATTGTTGAAAGACTTTTCAAATTAAAAATAATTACTTTGCCTGAAAAGACAAATTTGAAATCAAACACATCAATTGCACCAAGATTATATGGATTACCAAAAATTCATAAAGATAATTTCCCATTAAGACCAATTTGTTCATTTATGAATTCTCCATCTTATCAACTTACTAAATATATTACAAATATTTTAAAATATATGACTAAACATTCTATTTATAATATTAAGAACTCATTGGAATTTAGGAAAAAGATAGAGAATATTAAAATAAATAGTAATGAAATATTGGTGTCATTTGATGTTGTTTCATTATTTCCGAGTATACCCATTGAATTGGCAATTAGTATTATAGAAGAAAATTTTGTTAATATTGAAGGATTTACTAATTTAGATAAAGATTTATTTTTAAAAATAGTAAAGTTTTGCATAATAGATATTTTAAATATAATAATAAAATTTATATGCAAAATAAACGCCTTCCTATGGAATCCCCAGCATCTCCAATAGTAGCTGATATTGTTATGGAAGAATTATTGAAAAAGTGTATAGGGCAATCATCAGTTAAATCTAAAATTATAACTAAATATGTTCATGATATATTTTGTATAATTTTAGAATCTGAACTAGACAGTATACTAGCATCACTTAACTCTTTTCATTCAGACATTAAATTTACTGTTGAAATAGAAAAGAATAATAAACTTCCTTACTTAGACACATTGATCATACGTAGTAACAATAGTTTATCTATAGATTGGTATCAGAAACCAACATCATCAGGTAGAATTATTAATTATTATTCTAAACATCCAAAGAGAATTGTAATTAATACAGCAAAGAATTTAATAGATAGGATACTAGGTGTAAGTGATGCAAAATTTCATAATAAGAATAAAAATATTATTAAAGAAATTTTAGTTAATAATGATTTTCCTGTAGGATTAGCTTGTAATTTAATAGGGCAATATTACAGACGAAATGATATAAATTACACAAACAATAATATTGAACCAAAGATTTATAAATCTATGACATATATTCCAATAGTTTCAGAAAGAGTAGAAAAATCAGATATTTTAAATAAAAACAAATATAGAATGGCACACAAATCATTTAATACACTAGGTAAATTATTTAGTACTATTAAAGACAAGATAGATAAATTAGAAAAGTCAAATGTTGTTTATAAAATTCCATGTAAGGGAGAAGACAATGAAATTTTTAATAAAGTTTATATAGGTACAACACAAAATAAACTTAAGACCAGATTAACGGGACATAGATCAAACTTAAAATATAGGAATTATACTTCTACACAAAAAACAGCACTATCTTTACATTGTCGTGATTCAAATCACTATCCAGATTTTGAAAATATATCCATTTTAAATTCTGAAAATAGGTATAGACATCGCTATATGTTAGAAATGTTACAGATAATAAATGTACCATTAGACAAAAGAATTAATTTTAAGGCTGACACTGATAGTGTAGCACAGAATTATAGACATTTGATTTACAAAAATAGATTATTAAAATGATCATAGGGTAAACTAGAATGTGTTCAAATTTTATTAATTATTATATTCATTTCCTCATTTTTCAAATTTCAATTTTCATAATGTAGACAGGAAAGAAAAAAGTTTCAATTTTGAAATGTTTTTAATATGTATGTATGAAAAAATTTTTCATTCATTTTCAATTTTTTATATGAAAACAAAAAACAACAAAAAATATTTAAGTTTATATAATTTATAAAAAAAAATTTTTGTTATTGTTAAATTATTATAAATAATTTTATCCTGAAGAAGATATCCAGATAATATCGATATATTGAACTAAATATAAAATAAATAATTTTTATAAAAATAAGCCTCAAGCTCAATATAAATTAAAATAAAATATCCCAAATAATTATTTTTAGAGTTTTATGACAAAGGTGAAATGTCTCTCCCACAGCCCTTGCCAGAGCGACCCTGACAAAATACAGTTTTAATACCCTCCAAAGAGAATTGAACCCCATAAAGTATATATATTTTTGATCAGTGATGAAGTCTAAGACGGTCTTGCAGTGCCCATAAGTTCGTCTGCGGAGAGCATGATATAGTGTATTTTTGAACCCCGCCCCCTTTAGTGGGCGTTGACGTACGATATTATATAATGAAACTCTGTCCCACCAAGTTAAACATTTTAGATATACTTACTAAATATTTGGAGGGTATTTAAGATTCGACCCAGTCGGTTTTTATTTGTTTATAATTATTAAGCCTGGTTTTATTTCTATAGTTTCCATTTGTTTGTTCTTTCTTTTTAAAAATTACTTCTTTTTAATTCCTTATTAAAGTCATACATTGTGTTGTTTATCTTTAAAACTTCTCTGTTTTCAAAGACTACTTCTTAATTTTCATTAGGTATAGATAAAAAAATTATCTTTTTACTTTTCTTATATCTTTAGGTATTTGAATTGCAAAAATTGTCTTATTTTCTTTATATTGGGCTGCACTTACTTTAGTATTTTGTGTTTTGTAAAGATCGATATTTTAACGAATTATTTCTTTACTTGTTAATATATTATTATTCATAGTGTTTATTGTTGCAGCAACAATATTATTTTTTCTTTGTGTTCCACAAAGTTTTAATTTTTAACAGTATATCCAGATATATGAAATTATTTTCTAATTCTTCATCATTTTGAGATATTTGATTCAATCTTGAGTTAATTTGTGCCCTATCGCTTTCTATTACGTTCTTTAGTTTCGAAATTGTGTTATTAAATATGTGGTTTATTTGGATACTTCTGTTAAGGTATTTTATTATTGCATGATTGTTGTCTTCAATTGTATGTAAATGTCGTTCTTTTTCTGCCCTGTCAGAGTCGTCCATTGTGCCGTATAACCATTTCGTTCTTGTTCCTACGAAATTTATTAGTCCTCTTAGATGTCTAGTGGGGGTAATTGTTTTTATACCCTTCACAAAAAAGTGAAAGGGTTTATATAAGTTTGTCATTCCGTGTGTAATTTCTTCGATATTCACATGGGACCCCATAAAGTATATATATTCTGGGTCATTATGAATAGCGATGACGATTGAGCGATGTCCGTCTGTACGTGAAATTTCCCAAGCCCCCAGAAGAGCTAGAGACTTCGTTCTTAAATAGAGTGCAACTGAAATTCAGATAGATCCGAAGTATGGTTCCAGAGCTGGGAAGCTTACACCTATTTCTCGACGCAAAATTTATACCAAAAATCAGTTATTATGAAATTTTTTATTTGACACATTGTTTTCACAGTACCATTATATTGACCAAAAAATATAAAAATGTTTAATTTTTTGTCAAGTAAAACTATGTTAGACGTCACTAAGAATAGTATTGGTAAAAAAATAAAAAGTCGCTTCCAGAGTTGGAAAATCGAAATATTTTTGGTACATAAAAGTACATACATAAATTCCAAATTTTGTGTTTTTAGTGATTAAGCCCATTTGATATATCAGAAAAAATTAAATTAAAAATTCGGTTCCAGGGTTGGAAAATCAAAATTTTTTGGTGCATTTGGTACCCATATAAATTCCCAATTTTGATTTTTTTCAGTGAATTAAACATATTTTATACTTCGCTAAGAATTAAATTGGTATTAAAAATTTTAAAAACTAAAAATTCGGTTCCAGGGTTGGGAAATCGAAATTTTTCGGTACATAAAAGCAACCATATAAGTTCTCAATTTTGGTTTTTTTCAGTGACTTAAACCTATTTTATACTTCTCTAAGAATTAAATTGGTATTAAAAATTTTAAAAACTAAAAATTCGGTTCCAGGGTTGGAAAATCGACATTTGCTGATTCATAAAAGTAACCATATTATTTGTTATTTTTATGATGAATTATGCCTACTTCATACATCAGGAAGAAATAAATTGGTATTAAAAACTAAAAAAATCTAAAAGACGATTGATTCTACGGTTGAACAATTAGAACTTTTTGGGGGTACATGAAACTGATTTTTTTTGTTTGCAAATTAAACATATTTAATATTTTCGAAAGACGATCAGAGGTATTAGTAATAAGAAAAGCCAAACAGTTAGCTTCCTAGCCGAAAAATTTAAACGAAAAGAATGACATCTGTGAAGGGTATTTAAGATTCAGCACAGCCGAATATAGCACTTTTAATTGTTAATTTTTATTTTACTTTTGTTAGTTCTCTATCTAAGAAGTGTTTGTCTTTGATATTTCATATTATTTTAATGTTTTCCTCTAGTCCTTCTATAACGTACTGGATTTCTTTGGGGTCAATGATGTGTAAAATAGTATTGTAATTGTATGTCATGTATACGTTTTCTAATGCAATTTCAGCGAACCCGTTGGTGCCATTGATATTTTCCATAATTACGGTGGTGTTTCTCACAGTAAAATGCATCGTTATTATTATTAACAGCGTCATATGTACCTGACAATTTATTAGTTTTTTTATATTTGTTGGGTGGATACCTTCTAGTTTAATTTTTTATCTAGGTTCTTGCTTATGTCTAAGAGCTTTGTAATCTCTTACGTACCCTTCCTGATTTGTATTTTAGTATTCTTCTCTGTTAAGGTTTAACTTTGCGATTTGCTTTTCTTTCGTGGTTTTTAATATATAATAGATTTAGTTTTTTTTCAGTTTTTCCGTTGGCTATATCTATTGGTTTTGCCTTGGCTACGGAATGAACAGATTTGTTATACCATTCAGTACATTTGTACAATTTTTCCTGGACTGATAAAACTGAGTTTTCGATTTTTAATGTTCTAAATCTCTCTCCCAAGGTGTTATGGAATCTTTCGATATCTGCATTTCCTGTATGGTAATTCGGTTTTGTAAAATGGATTTCTACTTCTTCTTGCCTAAGAAAATCTTTAACATTGGTTGAGTTGAATTCATTGTCAGCAATTATAAGTTTTGGATTTGCGGTTAAGGAGAAATATAAACGAAGTTTTTCTATAAGTGTTTACTATTCCTGTCTTTTAGGTAAATAGCAGTAGCTTGTTTCGAAAATTTGTCTATGAAAGTTAGGAAACTATGTTTTTTAATAGCATAAGTGTCTATGTGTATTATTTCATTCGTGTCTTTGGGTGTTTCTGTTATTTAGTACTTTGGTTTATATGGTTTTCTATCATATTTACTTCTACAACACACATCGCAGTTATTTATATATTTTTGGATGAGTGCTTTAAGATTTTTGAAGTATATGGCATTTTTAAACTTTGGTAATTTTTGTAAATTTTATTACAGGATGTTAATTTCCCAACAGGCTATAGGTTCAAATCTGCGAAACTGCAAATTATTTTTTATTTATATTTTTTTTTTTTTATATCGTAATAAATGAACGTGATTGCATTCTATTTATTAATTTTTTGAGAGTGGAATATTAAGAATATTTTTCATAGTCATTAAACCAGCAGAACGGATCAGTACTGATTTCGAGGCCGCTACGCCATCTCATCAGCGTTCTTTGTTCAATTTTTTTCCACTGCTTCAAGTGGTGCTAGTTAGTAGGAATATCAACTATTTAACCAATGTTTTAACGAAAATTGAATATGAGAAGTTCCCACATTCATATTTACAAGTTATTACCTTTTTGGTTAGTACGAAAATCCCCAACCCTGACGATTAATATTCCCAATATTCCATGTATCTCTTTCGCTTTTTCCAGAGCCATCGGCTGCTGATATCTAAAGCTTTTTGTTATTTTTATGTTCAAGGAATTGCATTTTTAGTTTCAATTTGCAATGAACATGTAAACAAGTGCGCGTGCCTTCGCAATGTTTTAAATTAATGTATGAATTTCTATTTTAATAGTGAACCTTTTATTTATGTAAATTTTATTACAGGATGTTAATTTCCCAACAGGCTATAGGTTCAAATCTGCGAAACTGCAAATTATTTTTTATTTATTTTTTTTTTATTTTAATAAATGAACGTGATTGCATTCTATTTATTAATTTTTTGAGAGTGTAATATTAAGAATATTTTTCATAGTCATTAAACCAGCAGAACGGATCAGTACTGATTTCGAGGCCGCTACGCCATCTCATCAGCGTTCTTTGTTCAATTTTTTTCCACTGTTTCAAGTGGTGCTAGTTAGTAGGAATATCAACTATTTAACCAATGTTTTAACGAAAATTGAATATGAGAAGTTCCCACATTCATATTTACAAGTTATTACCTTTTTGGTTAGTACGAAATTCCCCAACCCTGACGATTATTTGTATTTGTATTTGTATGTTGAAATACTTTACAAAGTAAATTTGCAAAGTATTTGGTTCACAGATGCCGACGGAGTGACTTAGACTATATGCCGGCGATGTTATTAACCCGTATTTTCTTCCGTTACTGTGACTGACTGTACACGACCTATGCCTTCACATAGGAAGTAGCAACGTAGTTAACCACGGAATATTCCTCAGAAGAACTGTAAAACTATACAGTTATCTGAGGTGTTGAAGTTAACTAGTGCGAGTGAGACGCAAAACTCTCGAAAGAGAGTAAACAATCAGTGGTCTGGCTGCACTTAAGAGATAATTGCCAACGAGGCTTGATGTTAACTGACTCAGAGCTGCTTTGCGACTGCCTGACGATTAATATTCCCAATATTCCATGTATCTCTTTCGCTTTTTCCAGAGCCATCGGCTGCTGATATCTAAAGCTTTTTGTTATTTTTATGTTCAAGGAATTGCATTTTTAGTTTCAATTTGCAATGAACATGTAAACAAGTGCGCGTGCCTTCGCAATGTTTTAAATTAATGTATGAATTTCTATTTTAATAGTGAACCTTTTATTTATGTAAATTTTATTACAGGATGTTAATTTCCCAACAGGCTATAAGTTCAAATCTGCGAAACTGCAAATTATTTTTTATTTATTTATTTTTTATTTATTTTTTTATTTTAATAAATGAACGTGATTGCATTCTATTTATTAATTTTTTGAGAGTGGAATATTAAGAATATTTTTCATAGTCATTAAACCAGCAATAATTTTTGTTTATTCCAGCATGACCTGTTTCTTGTTTGTGGTATTTCTGAATATACCTAAGGGCTTCTTCTTCATTTCTTATGTCTTTAGCATAATATGAGCATCTATAGAATTTTATACTTCTGCTAAATAGCTCTATTAGTTTTTGTTGCACTATGCTATAGTCGGAATCTGAAATGCCTGAATATATTCCTACTTTTCCTGTTTTTATAGATCTCCTAAAAATGTCTGACATGAATCCACTTCTAATATCGTCTAAGCTTACAAAAATTTTTTGTTTATTATCAATTACTTTAATTTCTTCTGTCTTACTTTCAGTCAAAATTAATTGGGTATGGAAGCGGTTAACAATAGAGTCTAACATAGGAAAGTGATCATTCTTTTCTTCCTGTTGGGAATGAATAGTAGCGGCTGTACTTAAGTTTTTATGTTAATGTATTCATCTATTGCGTAATTTTCTCCTGTGTCTGCATTGATTCTGCTAAGAAAGTCAGCTAAAATATTCTCTTTGCCTTTGATGTATCCTATTTTAATGTCGTATTCTCCAAGTTTATGTAACCAACGTTGAAGTCTCGGATTTATATCCTTTCCCTTATGTTTAGTTTGTAGCAGTTTTAGTGGTTGGTGATCTGTCATGAGATCAAAGTTCCTTCCGTATACGTATGGCCTAAAATAATTTACTCCCCAAACGATGGCCAACAACTCTTTTTCTGTTGTGGAGCATTTTCTTTCGTGTTCATTTATAGTTCTACTTGCGTAGCTGATGGGATGGTTGTCCAGTGTTAATACTGCTCCGATGGCGAATTCACTGGCGTCTGTTGCTAATTTAAATTGTTGTTTAAAATCTGCGTATTTAAGGATGGGTGTCTCTTGAGTTTGTAAAATGCGTCTGTATATTGAGGATCATTTTTATTTATTTTAGTATCCTTCTTTAAATATTTTGTTAATCCGTGAGCTATTTTGGGAAAATTTTTTATAAACTTCCTATAATACCCTGTTATCCCTAAGAATGATTTTATTTGCTTCTGAGTTTCGGGAAGTTTTAGACTCTGGATGATTTCAATTTTATTTGGGTTAGGCTTGATACCTTTAGTAGTAAGAATGTGTCCTAGGTATCGACTTGTCGACTTGGATCTTGAGATTATGTTTTCGAAGGGCATTAAACATTTTTTGTATACTATCTTTATGGTCTTGTACTGTACTGCTAAAAATCAAAATATCATCGAGATATACCACACATATTTTGTTGATGTATTCTCTTAATACCGAATTTATTAGTCTTTGAAATGTAGCAGAGGCATTCTTTAACCCAAAAGGCATACGGACGAATTCATAGTGTCCTAGTGGGGTAGAAAATGCCGTCTTTTTCCTGTCTTCCTCTTTAATGAGGATCTGGTGAAATCCTTTAGCCAGATCGAGTGTAGTGAAATACTGTGCTCGACCAAGTTTTTCTAGGATAGTATCAATGTGTTGTATTGGGAATTTGTCACTAATAGTAATTTCATTTAAGGCTCTGTAATATATCATGATTCTCCATTTCTTTTTTCCCGATTTGTCCGACTTCTTGGGTACAATCCACAGGGGAGAATTATATGGAGATACGCTTTCTGCTATTATCACTTGTTCTATCATTTCTCGCATTTGTCTATTGATTTCCTCCTCTGTATTTGAGGATACCTATATATTTTAGAATATATAGCTTTGTTGCTTGTTGTTGTGATCTCATGTTCTACTTCATGAGTGTGAGTGAGTAAATTACCTTCTTGAAAAAATAAGTCTGAATTCTTAGAAATAAGGTCTGTTAAAAATGTCTCCTCTTCTTTGCTCATGTCTTGATGTTTTAGTTTGCCTAAGATGTCTACTGGTTGTGTTTCTAAAGTTTGTATTTCTTCTGAATTGTATGGACAAGAGTCTATAAATTTTATTTTATTACCGTTTATATGTAAGGAGTCCTCTTCTAAGTTTATTATTGCCGAAAAAGCTTTTAATAAATTTTGTCCTATTAAGCCATCAAAATTTTTGCCTTCAAAGTTGGTTAAAAATTCTTCAGGAAGGGGTGTAATAACTTCTTCGTCTATACAGAAATTTCCGTTTATTGTATGAAAATATATTGGTTTCTTTAATTTTGCTCTTTTAAATTGAGGTAACAAGTTTTTGTTTAGAAATGAAGTTGTAAATCCTGTATCGAGTAAACATTTGAGGGTTGTATTTTCTATTCTTAAGTCAACTACCGGTAAACGAATTCTTAGGCTTGATACTGAAAACTTGCTTCACCTGTACTATTGTTTTCAATATGGTCTACTTCCATTGGAGTAGGCCCATTGTTGTTATGACTAAAAGTTCTGTTTAAATGTTGGCTACGTCTGGATTGTTGGGAATTATTTGCATTAAAAAGTTTTGGCGAAACTGAGTGGAATTATTATTTTGACGAACTGGAGGATTACTTTGGATAAATTTGGATGTATTCCATTCAAAAATGTTTTAAGTATAATTATTCATTAGTAAGAGGCGAAAACTCCTGTTGTTTATTTATATCAAACTCGTACTTAGTGTTTAACTTATCTAATATATAGAGATAATATGGATCCCAGGACATCAGGTGATACCTGGAAATGTTGAGGCAGATAGGCTAGCAAAGATGGGAGCATTAATGGCGAACATCACACTGGATAGTCCGAAGCCATCTCAGGTTTTTAAGAACAAACTAAAGCGATGGGCTATAGAATTGCATACACGAGATTGGCAGCACTCTACCATACGTAGGGTGACTAGAATTCTATGGGGGGACCCAGATGGTAGGAGGACAAAGGAGGTCCTAACATTGAGTAGGCCAGCACTACGAGAGTTGGTTCATTTAATAACAGGACATACAGAGTTCAGGACTCACCTGGCATGAATGGGTATCGTTGGCGATATAACATGCAGGGGCCTGCCAGGAAGAGGACGAGACATTGGAGCACTACTTGTGCTACTGCCCAGCTTTTAGCCAAATCAGAAGACGAACATTTAATCAGGAGATTATACGGGAGATGGAATTTCTTAGGGGCTCTGATTGGAAAGACTTAAGGAAGTACATTGAAGAAACTAGGTTCTTGACGTAATCAAACTCAGAGGTTTCCATGGTAACAGTGGAGGCTCCCTACAGTGGAATGGGAACTCCTTATTATAGAGCGCACAACAGGCCTATGAGGCCTAAATGTAATCCAAGACGGATTGGGATGTTTATGCCCCTCTTTTCAACCTAACCTAACCTATCTAATATATTTCTAAGGTTCTTAAAATATTCGCTTAAATTAGTATTCTTCATGTTGATTGCGTGATGATAGAGAGGGTGATATCCTTCTTTGATTCCGAAATTTTTTACTAGTTCTTCCTGTATTCGGGTCCATGTTGCTTCTGTTCCTAAAGCTCTCACTACAGGGCTGGTCGTTGGATTTTATTTTTTACGTATCTTTCAAACACAAACCGTTCTAGGATGGCATTCTCCTGGAACAGCGGCAATATTAACTCCACTTCTCTAATGAATGATGATAGGTCATACGCTTTAGTACCATGAAATTCCTTAATACGAGCTGCTTCCTTTATCAGGTCAGACCCATATAGTATGGCGGAATGTATGTTGTTGTTATCTTCTGAGGACATTTCTTTATCGCCAAATCTTGTTTGAATAGTTTATTCTAGTGTTTTTCTTTCACTTTCACTCCTTAAGGATATATTACCTTTAGACACAATTTCAATTTGAAAGTTTTTATTTTAGATTTTTTTCACTATAGCTCTTTTGTGCTATATTGTCTTCAGACGTTGAAATAAAAACTTGCACAAATGCAATACAAAAATATATTTTCCTTCAAGATTGTTTCAATGAAATCTTTAGATTTTTCAATGTCACTGCTCGCTTTTCCACAAGGCTATTTTCTTTTAACGATTAACGGTTTAATGGTGTCCTTCGGGATATTCACTGTTTTCCGTTAAAAATGATCTTTTGCCGACTGCGCCACTTAGAGTCCGAGCGTTTTTCAAAAATAAAAATATATAAATATTTTATTTCTTCTTTATTTAATGAACTCTTAACTAGAACTACTTTCTTAATTCTATTTACAATATTTATAACTTATCTTTTACTTTACAATTCAGCTGACGTTTGGTGAAATAGTTTTTGCAAAGAAATATTAAATTGAAATTAAATGCGAAAATGCTGACTACGTAGATTGCGAAATGGTATATATTGAACTATGAAAGTAGAGCATTGCATTTGGTAATTAATTATTATTGCTTACTATGGGAATTGAGTTTGTTGAACTAATGAAAATATGGATGTTTCCAATTAACTGGTAGGGAATGTGTTGGGCTATTGGAATGGGTGGTTGGCATAACTTAACAAAGTGAATATAACCTCCAATTCTTTTTCGGAGGGTATAAAAATTAAACTTAGGACATTTAAAAATTGTCGAATATCGGTGACACAACTGTGAATATTTAAATAGACTGCAACTTAACACATTATTATTTTTTAATCATTTTTTTAAGTATACATTACATTATGTATAAAGCCCCAGCGTCAAAATGGACATTATTGTTTTGTGTTTTTACTTTTTTGTTTCTTTTTAAATATGCACACTTTCTGTGCTTTCGGCAAATTCTGAAAGAATGAATGAATAAAGAAAAACATGGAAGACTAATGCCGGGCATACACTACACAAGTTCAGTGCTCAAGTCTGGCACTGCACAGTGCATTTGTTGGAGAAAGAGAACAATTTTGTTCTTCTTTGAGCTTGCGTGTGTATGGATATGGTAGTTTTAATTTTAGTCAAGGCTTTAATCTACTAGGTTATGAGTGTAAAAATTGTATATATATATATATATATATATATATATATATATATATGTATATAATCCTAAAACATATATATATATATATATATATATATATATATATATACTCCTAAAACATATACATATATATATATATATATATATATATATATATCTTTTTCCAACTTCATGCTCCTTAAAAATGTCACCGACTTTCGAAAACAGCTGTTCTGTTCTGCTGTGTAAGTTGAATAATTAAAAACTGATGTTGACTTTCCTTTGTGCTTTCGAATATATATAATGTAGTTTTGAATTTAAAAAAATCTACGAACAATTAGCCTTTGTAGAAGACGTACTGAAGACAGCTCCAAGCAAATCCTTACCGAAATTTTCATACAAATGGCGCAGAAGTCACACACGACGAGATCTTTTTCCAACTACATGCTCCTTAAGATTTTCTTCGACTTTCGACAGCTGTTCTGTTGTGCTGTGTAAGTTGAGTAATTAAAAACTTATGTTGACTCTCAATTTATAAAATTTAGTTTTTGTTTCAAATGTAGTTATACGAAAAAAATTATTTATTTGACATTGTGAAATAGACAGTTAATTTTAATATAAAGCTTTTACTATTTTTAATATAAATTGCATTGCCCCAGAACTAGAAAGCGGGAGATATTATTAAGAAGACAGATGCGAAGATAGAGGGTTTTTTGTAGTGCTGTTACTCTGCTCTTTTGTACGTAATAGTTTGAATCGCTGCCAGTTATGTTCAGTGAAACAACCAGACAACATCTAACACAACTATGTATGACTGAGTATGGTGTAGAACTCGGGACTCTTGGCTTCTAAGTCTCGTCTTAACTATTTCAGCCAACAGTAATATAATAAATAAACATGCATACATATTGTTTTTGAAGGGGTGATGCACTTTCTATCGAGCAACCATTTGAGGGTTGTATTTCCTATTCTTAAGTCAACTATCGGTAAACGAATTTTTGGGCTTGATACTGAAAATTTGCTTCACCTGTACTATTGTTTTCAATATGGTCTACTTCCATTGGAGTAGGCCCTTTGTTGTTATGACTAAAAGTTCTGTTTAAATGTTGGCTACGTCTGGATTGTTGGGAATTATTTGCATTAAAAAGTTTTGGCGAAACTGAGTGGAATTATTATTTTGACGATCTAAAGGATGACTGTTATTGTATGGATTTTAAAATGGTTGTCCTTGAAAAGTCTGTCTTTGTGGAAATGTCCTATTCTGTCCATTTTCACTGTAATTTCTGTTGTTGGTTTTCTTGACGTGTATAAGTATTCTTTTGAAATCTATTGTCATATTGTCTTAGTATTCCGGTCTTTTCTAAAGCCTAAGAGTGGATATATTTCTACTACAAATTATGCTAGATAAACTTGGATGTATTCTATTCAAAAATGCTTTAAGTATAATTATTCATTAGTAAGAGGCGAAAACTCCTGGAGTTTATTTATATCAAATTCGTACTTAGTGTTTAACTTATCTAATATATAGAGATAATATGGATCCCTGGACATCAGGGGATACCTGGAGGTAGATAGCCTATCTACCTTGAGGTAGATAGGCTAGCAAAGATGGGAGCATTAATGGCGAACATCACACTGGATAGTCCGAAGCCATTTCAGGTTTTTAAGAACGAACTAAAGCGATGGGCTATAGAATTGCATACAAGATATTGGCAGCACTCTATCATAGGTAGGGTGACTAGAATTCTATGGGGGGACCCAGATGGTAGGAGGACAAAGGAGGTTCTAACATTGAGTAGGCCAGCACTAAGGAGGTTGATTTATTTAATAACAGGACATACAGAGTTAAGGACTCACCTGGCATGAATGGGTATCGTTGGCGATATAACATGCAGGGGCCTGCCAGGAAGAGGACGAGACATTGGAGCACTACTTGTGCTTTTAGCCAAATCAGAAGACGAACATTTAATCAGGAGATTATACGGGAGATGTAATTTCTTAGGGGCTCTGATTGGAAAGACTTAAGGAAGTACATTGAAGAAACTAGGTTCTTGACGTAATCAAACTCAGAGGTTTCCATGGTATCGGTGGAGGCTCCCTACAGTGGAATGGGAACCCCTTATTATAGAGAACACAACAGGCCTATGAGGCCTAAGTGTAATCCAAGACGGATTGGGATGCTTGTGCCCCTCTTTTCATCCTAACCTAAGCTATCTAATATATTTCTAAGGTTCTTAAAATATTCGCTTACATTAGTATTAACCACGTTGATTGCTTGATGATAGAGAGAGTGATATCCTTCTTTGATTCCGAAATTCTTTACTAGTTCTTGTTTTATTCGGGTCCATGTTGCTTCTGCTCCTAAAGCTCTCACTACTTCTAGGGCTGGTCATTGGATTTTATTTTTTACGTATCTTTCAAACACAAACCGTTCTAGGATGGCATTCTCCTGGAATAGCGGCAATATTAACTACACTTCTCTGATGAATGATGATAGGTACCATGAAATTCCTTAATACGAGCTGCTTCCATTATCAGGTCAGACCCAGATAGTATGGCGGAACGTATGTTGTTGTTATCTTCTGAGGACATTTCTTTATCGTCAAATCTTGTTTGAATAGTTTATTCTAGTGTTTTTCTTTTACTGTCACTCCTTAAGGATATATTACCTTTAGACACAATTTCAATTTGAAAGTTTTTATTTTAGATTTTTTTTCACTATAGCTCTTTTGTGCTATATTGTCTTCAGACGTTGAAAAAAAACTTGCACAAATGCAATACAAAAATATATTTTCCTTCAAGATTGTTTCAATGAAATCTTTAGATTTTTCAATGTCACTGCTCGCTTTTCCACAAGACTATTTTCTTTTAACGATTAACGGTTTAATGGTGTCCTTCGGGATATTCACTGTTTTCCGTTAAAAAGGATCTTTTGCCGACTGCGCCACTTAGAGTCCGAGCGTTTTTCAAAAATAAAAATATATAAATATTTTATTTCTTCTTTATTTAATGAACTCTTAACTAGAACTACTTTCTTAATTCTATTTACAATATTTATAACTTATCTTTTACTTTACAATTAAGCTGACGTTTGGTGAAATAGTTTTTGCAAAGAAATATTAAATTGAAATTAAATGCGAAAATGCTGACTACTTAGATTGCGAAATGGTATATATTGAACTATGAAAGTAGAGCATTGCATTTGGTAATTAATTATTATTGCTTACTATGGGAATTGAGTTTGTTGAACCAATGAAAATATGGCTGTTTCCAATTAACTGGTAGGGAATGTGTTGGGCTATTGGAATGGGTGGTTGGCATAACTTAATAAAGTGAATATAACCTCCAATTATTTTCTGGAGGGTATAAAAATTAAACTTAAGACATTTAAAAATTGTCGAATATCAGTGACACAACTGTGAATATTTAAATAGACTGCAACTTAACACATTATTTTTTTTATACATTTTTTTAAGTACACATTACATTATGTATAAAGCCCCAGCGTCAAAATGGACATTATTGTTTTGTGTTTTTACTTTTTTGTTTCTTTTTAAATATGCACACTTTCTGTGCTTTCGGTAAATTCTGAAAGAATGAATGAATAAAGAAAAACATGGAAGACTAATGCCGGGCATACACTACACAAGTTCAGTGCTCAAGTCTGGCACTGCACAGTGCATTTGTTGGAGAAAGAGAACAATTTTGTTCTTCTTTGAGCTTGCGTGTGTATGGATATGGTAGTTTTAATATTAGTCAACGCTTTAATCTACTAGGTTAAGAGTGTAAAAATTATATATATATATATATATATATATATATATGTATATATATATATATATATATATGTATATATATATATATATATATATATATATATATATATATATATATATATATATATCTTTTTCCAACTTCATGCTCCTTAAAAATGTCACCGACTTTCGAAAACAGCTGTTCTGTTCTGCTGTGTAAGTTGAATAATTAAAATCTGATGTTGACTTTCCTTTGTGCTTTCGAATATATATAATGTACTTTTGAATTTAAAAAAATCTACGAACAATTAGCAATTGTAGAAGACGTACTGAAGACAGCTCCAAGCAAATCCTTACCGAAATTTTCATACAAATGGCGCAGAAGTCACACAAGACGAGATCTTTTTCCAACTACATGCTCCTCAAGATTTTCTTTGACTTTCGACAGCTGTTCTGTTCTGCTGTGTAGGTTGAGTAATTAAAAACTTATATTGACACTCAATTTATAAACTTTAGTTTTTGTTTCAAATGTAGTTATACGAAAAAAATAATTTATTTGACATTGTGAAATAAACAGTTAATTTTAATATGAAGCTTTTACTATTTTTAATATAAATTGCATTGCCCCAGAACTAGAAAGCAGGGGATATTATTAAGAAGACAGATGCGAAGATAGAGGGTTTTATGTAGTGCTGTTACTCTGCTCTTTTGTACGTAATAGTTTGAATCGCTGCCAGTTATGTTCAGTGAAACAGCCAGACAACATCTAACACAACCATGTATGACTGAGTACGGTGTAGAACTCGGGACTCTTGGCTTCTAAGTCTCGTCTTAACTATTTCAGCTAACAGTAAAATAATAAATAAACATGCATACATATTGTTTTTGAAGCTTCGCCTCTTCTAAAGCATATACATATATATAAGAAACTAAACTAGCAAATTCACGTTTTAATACTTTTATTAATATTAATATTAGATATAACCAACGTTTTATCAAAGCCACGTGGTAATAAAATTTAAAACATGGTTTAAGTTTTTTAACCAATCATCTACATTTTCTTGAGTCTCAGCTGCAAAATATATTGAAGATCTAAAAGTAACTTTGCACGGTTTATCGGTTTTACAAATTAACGAAAATGAACGTGGACGTGCACATAATTCTCTAGATGAACAGGTCAAAGGGTGATTTATGTAGTTTTTTGAATCTCTCAAATCAACACTAATAAGGGGTGATGCACTTAAACTATTTTTATCTTCCCAAACTTGCAAGAAAATTCCATCTAATGTACACCAGCGTCTGTTCCAAAAATGTTGTTTGTTAGGATCTTGAACATTTAAAAAACCATCATATACACATTTACGAATGGGCATTTCCGCTCTTCCTTTTAACACTAGTTGTTCCGATAAATTTGTTGACTTCGTCTTTATTGTTAAGGGCAGAGTACAATTGCAAGATGATCGAATACAAATTGTATTAGAATTATACGATTCTTGTTGCACATATTCATAAGGCACAAAGTCATAAGCATTTAAAGTAAAAGATGCATGCAAGCGAAATCTAGAAACTACTTCATCGAAGGATGACGACGAGTTCGATGATGATGAAGTCGATTTTATGATTGCTGCTGGAGCCTGTGTCAAGGTCTCAATTATTGCCTAAAATTAATATACATATGCATGTACAAAACAATAGTGCACATAATTTACATTTGTTATAACTCACGTTTTGCTTTGGTTCCATTGAATTGGTATATATTTTTCGCAAGCGAAGCATAAAAATATTGCATTTAACAGCGTTCTGGCTCTGTTGCTTTAAAATGTCACATTCCATCTCTGAATAACTTAAGAATTCAATGCCGTTATCGCGAAACATAACCATACCATTAATACATTCTGACGATTGCGTTGACTTAATGATACCGCCATATTCAAAGGTTACAATATAAAAATAATTAAAGAATTTATCATGACTAATATCAGATATAACAGGTAAAAACATATCATCTACAAAAAATCGCAAGAGGGGTTTTTGACTCGAGACATCATTTTTTATTTCTGTCGAGGGGAAATTCAGTTGATTTTTCTCACGAAGTCTTGAAAATAACAACAATCTTTCAGCTTCTACCATTTCCATCGAACTTTCAAAATGAGGCAATTCTCGGCATATGCTTACTGCTTTTGCTAATTGTTCCCTAATAGTTGATGATCCATTTAGAGACAAGTCCTCCAGATTAATAGCAGAATATGTACATTGCTGTTTATCAGAGCCTTCTGTTGCATAACTCATAGACATATTCAAAGAATTAGACAAACGTTTACCTTGATTTCTAATAAAAATTTTACTTTTTCGAAACGAATTGTGAAACACATGTTTTAAGCTTTTATATCTTTCCAATGCATTGAGAGTTTTTAATTTCGATTTTTTCACAGATTCGTATCGAGAAACTTCATCCATGCTGACACAACGGGATTCATTTTGTTGATCAGCCATGTGCATAATGTTATGTTTGCATAGACTGTGTGGGCAACTGTTGTATAGTTGATCACTGATTTTTTTCGCCTTGGTATCAGGATGCAACTTCTTCGGTTTGTGCTGCATTAATAAAAATAATAATTCATGTAAATGGGATTGTTTCTAGCCGATTGCCGATAATATGTTTCAAGGCCAAGGCAAATGATTAAAATTATTTAAGTTTATTTTTACATGTTGGTGTGTACATTTGCTACTATTACATAAGCCTAAAGAAAGCTCAATTGTAATAATCAGGCCTGTTCTGTAAATCACGTCGGTTTGAAATCGCGTGATTTTAGAAAATTATCTCCACTAATAGAAATATTTTTCCAAAAATTTTTCAATATTGCTGTTATATATAGCTTCAAATATCATATCCAGAAGAAAACTGCTGTATCTAATTTTAAGAACGTTTTCAGAACCATAATTTATTTTTGAATTCACGCGATTTCAACCCGACGTGATTTACAGAACAGGCCAAATGAATATTGAAGAGAGACCTTAAGCTTAAATAAAAAGTTAATTTTATAAATTAAAAAAGCAAATAAAATAGATTATTAATTATTTGAGATATGAATTAATTATTTTTTAAGATATAATTTAATCATTTAACTGAAAGTACAAATTAATTAAATTTAATTTAAATAAAAAAACAATTGTTAAAATATTGCATTTATTTTAATATTGGTGAAAGTTTAAGGAATATTTGTTGGGTATTTTGTATTTCACGTTTTTCCCAAGGAGTAGTCAGCCTGGTCATAAGAAACTGAAAATTAAGTCCAATAGACATATTTAAGAATTAGATAAACATTTTTGAGACTGTTTTACAGAATCTTTACCAATATTGGTAATAATTTTTGGCATATATTTTTAATTTAATGAAACAGTTACAGGTTTAGCAGTTTGTTTTGAAATTTTTTTCCATTGGAACGCAACGTCCCCAGCAGTAATGCAGTAGTTTTTTACATTTTCTCTAAATTCAGTCGCTGACCTTACTGTATTTTGTTCTTGAGTGGAAAGGGGTCTCATTGTTTCTGCTAACTCAGGCACAACATATTCCTCTTCGGCAATTACAGGATCGGTCAACGGTTTAGTCAGGTAATTGTGAAGCACACAACAGGTTTTTACGATTAAGCCGGTAGTTTCCAACTTCACTTCTATTGGTCGTAAAAAAATTCTAAATCTGTTAGCTAATTTTCCAAATGCCATTTCAACTGGCATTCTAGCACGACTGCGCCTGTAATTAAATATTTCCTGTGGCGTTGTTAAATTTCGATTTTTTTAAATGCTTTCAACAAATGACGATCAAGCCCAAATATATCATCTCCCACAAAGAAAAATTGTGTTTTGTTATCTGCCCCGGTAAAGGTTCATCTCTTGGAAGGTTAAGCTTTCCAGATCTCAGAGCATGAAAAAGGGAACTTTCCTTGAAAACTACGGCATCAGAACACCGACCATTGGCGCCAACGTCACAGTGCTGCAGTAACCTTTATAATTGTGCTGCACAGTGCTGCAGTAACCTTTATAATTGTAGAAATCTGAGTTAGAATTATCAGGTTTCTTAATACGTATATGCTTTCCGTCAATCGCACCTACTGTATGGGGAAAGTGCCACAAATATTCAAATTGTTTGGAAACGACTTGCCATTCTCTTTCTGTGGTTTCACACTGTAAAATAAATATGCAATTCACGTTATTTATTTATTGATTAAAATCTAAAAATAATGTTTATACTTTTAGATGATCATTTTGTAGAGTTTCGATAATTGCTGTTAAAACCTCAGGAACGAAATCACTGATTGTTTTACGTGACACTCGCGAAAGGAATTCAAGAGATCTATATGTATCTCCAGAAGCTATAAAACGCAATGTTATTGCTAATCTATTTCTTGGTGTAATTGCAAATCGCAGTTGGGTGTCGCGTTTTCTTATTTTAATATCCACCTGAATTGTAAATTGATAGATATTATAAAGTACGTATATCATTTTTAAAATTTGATATGACAATGAGCTTACCATTGATAAAATCTGTTCAAACTGTGTTATATTCATTCTGCAAAAGTTAATATAATCAGTGTTTTCATTCCAAAGTACGTCTTTCAAAAGATGGGCCTCTAAGGATTGCATTTCTCGTTTTTGTATGAAAGGATTTACCCAATATCTGCGTTCTCTTCTTTCATCTTCGACCATAAGATCAATTATTTCTTTAATATTTTTTAAAATAGCTAATATCTTCGGACGTTTTTGCTGACATCCATTTTTAAACAACAAACAATATCAATTTTGTAAAAAATTATATATTTGTATAAGCACATGCATATGTGTAACAAGCATAAATGTTTTTTTTCGTTCAATCACTTCACTTTTCACTTGAATACTTTATTTTATCAGTGTAACATCCAAATTTTTTAAAATATGTGCATAAAATAATATTAAAAAAATGTTGAGAAATATTGCTTTGAACTTTTCTGTTTGGCGTCTTTTAAATTGTGAGTTAACATAAATACGATTTCCCATAGCCTTAACATAAGTAAAACAATAAGCAATATTTTTCCGCTGTTCTGCCGGCGTTATTGCCATATTGCCAACATATTTATTGCCAGTCTAGACGGGGGTAAAGATCTAGATGTTCGATTAGTTAAGATCGTGTTTTCAAAACATGTGACAACATTCGAATTGCACCCAAAGCCGCTACCCCGCAACATTTTTAATTTAGAGGCCATACTGAGAAAAAGATACACTCTTGCGCTCAGCCGAACACGAGATACGTAAGACAACCAAAGAAGCAACCGTTGTCTAGCAGTGGCTGGACTAATTATTAAAAATTTTAGTTTTAAGATTTGAATACTTATTGTTAATTCAATTTACAATTGAAGATTCAATAAATAAATTTAAAAGTTAAAAAAAAACAAGACAAAAAAACTTATATTTTTACCAAAGCTGTAATAAACATAAAAATTTTTTATAACTAATGCTTTTCTTCTATTTTAATGACAAATATGCATATGGATTTTTGTAGGGGAAGTTTTTACCTTTTAAAAATTTTAGCCATTTATACTCAAGTCCAACTATAGGCAAATGGTCTTTCAAAACTGAAGTGATTAAACACATCGTAAAGAAGCAAGTTGAACAGCAGCGGCCAATAAACGAACCCTACCGTACACCAGATCTAACTCTGCATTTTAAGCCATTTATAGAAACAAACTGCTAAGGGCCGCGCAAGCAAGTGCATATTAAACGAGAAGACGACACTGAAATTTTGTGTTTTAAACAATAACGGATAATCAACCTGATCAATAGCCTTAGATAAAACAACACAAATCAGCTCCCTCCAATGTAATCAGTAAGCCCTGTTAAGAGAAGTCCAGTATTACTGTAGCTCCGGAAGACATATTGACATTCATTTAATAAGCCTACAAGAAATGAGTGACTGAAACTAAACACACATAACTTTTTCACTAATACCCTTGAACATATGCCTGACATTTATAGAATTTTGGACAACTCTTTTTGTTTTTAATATACATTTTTATTTAATATTTGTTTACAGAAAAGAAAACAAATTTATATACATAAATAATATAAAATCAAGAAAGAAATCGCGAATTTTTAGTGAAGTAAGACATGTACATAAGTATATAATATTATACACAACAATTACAATAATAAGTTATTTTTACAGCAGGGGTGCTCACCAGGAAGAACGTATTTTCCACTCGAAGTCACACGTATTCTTATTCTCTTTTATTTATTCTTCTCTGAGAACAATTTTTTCTCATTTTACCCATACTACTACTACGTCTTAAACTTTGATTTAGAAAAAAAAAAAATTACGCTACGCATCGTCCCATAAGGAAGTTCGTTCCAATATTTTATGGAAGATATTTTTTATAAAATATCATATTGTTCTATAGAAAAACGTATATTTCTGCACAAAAACAAATTTTTCTTTAGAAAGAGATTAGCCTCTAAATCTTAATTCAATTTAATATAGCAATATGAATGTTCATTAAAATACTTTCTACAGAGAAATGTTTTTGTTTTAGATAAATGTATCTTGTATAGAAAAGTGTATATTTTCTATTCATAGTAGTTTAAATTTTTTTTCAGAGATATCAACATCTTACAAATTTTCTGTAAAAAGTTAGTTGTAGTCTCCCCTATTTTCTTTAATATTCACTCTGGCTTCGTTATAACTGTTAATTCTTATAAATTTCGATGCAATATTAACTTAATGAATAAGGCAAGGAAAAGTCAAACCGAAAAATTTTTTCTATTGAAAATCTATTTTTTTCTATTTAAAATCTATTTATTCTATAGAAAAATGTATATTTTTTTCTATACAAAAACGCATTTTATTTTTCCATCTTTCACATAAAACAATATTTCATACAACGTACGGAATATCTCCCATTGTGTATGGGTAAAATGAGAAAAAATTGTTCTCAGAGAAGAATAAATAAAAGAGAATAAGAATACGTGTGACTTCGAGTGGAAAATACGTTCTTCCTGGTGAGCACCCCTGTTTTACAGCCATTAGTGATTTCCAAAATACTTTGAGACGAGTGGAGTAACTCAGTGAATAATTCACCATTCAGACTCTTCAAGATACTCATCAAAAACTGAAAAATTAAGGTAAAGATAATAATATTATTGTATGTAAAACTCGTTCGATTAATTGTGTTTATTTTTTCAGTTCGCCATTCTGATCCCTTTGCAGCACTTTACAGTACTGGTTTAAGATGTAGATTTTAAGTCTAATTTATTAATTTTTGAAATACTACTTCTTTGTTTTATAATTGTTTAAATATACAACTCTTAACATAATTTGATAACTTGTTTTTATACCCTCTAAAAAAGAATATGGAGGGTATATTCACTTTGTCATTCCGTTTGTAACGCAGTGAAATATCCATCTGAGACCCCATTAAGTATATATATTCTTGGTCAGTTATGAAATCTAAGACGATCTGAGCATGAACCTGAACGGCTTTGGCTTCTTTTTCGGTTGAAAAGTCGCTACTTTGTGAAGGCCAAAGCTAAATCTGCTGGATTACTTTTAGATTCAACGTGGGACCATGACTCGTTTCCTAACTTTTCAATAAAAATGGTCAACACGATGTCTAACAATAATTTCGATTTATTATGGTCCCCTAAGTACAAAAACACCCAAAATTTAAAATTCTATGGATACAATTTTTTATTAATTTCTTTCTAAAATTATGGATTTTCAGAGAAGTCGTTCCATTGATTTGATCATATCTTGGGGATGGCGTATCTAATTTTGTTGGAAGAAACACCAGCGGAGAGTTATTTACATCAAAATGTAATTTTATTTTTTTGCAAAATCGAAACATTTTTATTTGTTAAAAATTCATAAAAAAATCGAAGATGGCAAAAACTTACCATTTTTATTTCACGATCTTAAAACTGTAAATATTTCAAATAATTGAAGAATTATTTCGAGAAAATACACAAATAAATTTTGGTTTTATTAACAATAAAGTGAAAAACCCCAAATTAGCAAAAATTTGGCATTTCAAGCCTTAGTGGAATTTAGTGGAGGTCACAATTTTTAAAATAAATTCATGATGCTTGGCACGAGATAGTTAATTGCTACAAGGATAAAGTCTGTTGAAAATAAACAAAATCGTTAATTTTATCAACGGGCTTAAGTTCGAATCTGCAAGACTGCAAACCATTTTTTTTATTATTTTATTAATAAATGAATTTGTTCAAATTCTATTTTATTAATTTATATTAAGATTGTAATATTAAGAATATTTTTCAATAATCATCAAACCAGCAGAACGGATCAGTACTGATTTCGAGGCCGCTACGCCATCTCATCAGCGTTCTTTGTTCAATTTTTTCCACTTTTTGCAAGTGGTGCTAGTTAGTAGGAATATCAACTATTTAACCAATATTTTAACGAAAATTGAATATGAGAAGTTATCA